>CM041778.1:81128666-81379133 GCA_023374045.1 Limonium bicolor
AATGAGCAAGGTTACACCGGCGGCGCAACAGGAAGCCCGGGATAAAGGGGTGCTGAGGAAAGCTTAAGCCGCGGTGAAGGTGCTCCCTCCCGGTACACCATGAACCCCCGACTAAAGCAGTCAAAGGGATGCGCCGTCGGCTCCGACACATGGATTTTCGTTCCCAGTGGGACTCGAATTCCTCTCATCGCTTTCTTCAAATCCTTGATGGAGAGGCTAGAGTCGGTGCCTTCTCGCGGAAATTCATGGCTCTCATTGGGGACTGGGGACGCGACGGAGTTTTGGATGCAACCCTCGACGTCAACCAAAACAATGGTGTTATCAGACGGGGTGGACAAGTTGGGATTCACGGACGCCATTGAAAGGGGAGTGAAGTAAACGAAAACTCGAAAGGCAAAAAGACAATGAGAGAGGTAAAGTGCGAAAGTACACGAAGTTTGAAAGTAAAACAGAGCGGAGAGAAGAAAGGAAGGAGAAAAGATCACTTTAAATAGAAAAAAGGGAGGCGTGATCCGTTGAGAAGTAATCATAACCTGCCGCCACAGTTGTGTCAAACGAAGAGTAGGCTCAGAAGGCGAGAGGGCGATGGTTAGAAGGAAGCACGTCACCACGCCACCGGTAAGCTTCCAACGGCAGAAAAATTCTAAAGTCAGTTCGAAGGCTTTTTTCTTTTAATATTTTTTTCTTAAAAGAAAAAAGCCTTGTGGGACTAGGAGGGACAGAGCGAAAATACAAAAATTACGATCAAAGAAGATCTTCCCTTTAGACCAACGAAAGATCTTGTGGGACTGATGAAGTGGGGTACTACCGGACGAGGCGACCCAGCTGCTATCGAAGGCAACACGAAAACCTGCTACAGGTAGAAGAGTAAAACATAGCCGAAAGAGGCGCTGCTACCAAAGAGTTATATGAGCGTCCTTACCGAAGAGTTGTACGGGAATTCCTACCGGAGGTAGCAAAACGAGGTCTTACCGGTAGTCTAGAAAGTACCCAACACTTAGAAAGGGAAAATATAACTATAAAGGTAGACATGTGTATTATAGAATGTTCGAGAATAATGTACGCCCACAGAGGCAGTTACGCTCTACTATAGACTCTATAAATAGGGACCTCAGGTTATGTAAAAGGATAGGCTGACATTAATACACTGGTGGAATTCTGTTGATTGTCACAGAGAGAGCGTGAGAGAAGAGAGTAAGGTTGTTACGATCTCACATGATTCACCGTATAAGGTTTAAAATACATCGTACAACAATAATAATATATTACAAAACAATAAAGATTTTTATCGGGTTCAAATTTGTAATCTAATTCACCACTTATTAGTTAATGAATCATAATATCAATTTTAATGAATCATAATATTAAAACTAATGAATCATATATGATTTTAGTGTATCATCATACATATGTAAAAATAGGTTTTTTTCAAAGTTGTCAAAACATATCCATGGCTGGTCTTGTTTTGAAGAACTTGAATTTAGATGAACGATGATATAATTTTTTTTTCATTTTGGACTTATATATTAAAAGTTACAACCATTTAAAGTTAATATAGTAAAAAAGTAACCCAGTCAGCAAAACAGTCCCAATCAGCTGCTGACGGGGCTGCCATATCACACGGGTCGCACAATATTTTGCACGGACTGCCCGTACAGTCGATTTTACGCATATATATATATATACAATACGACGACGAAAGATTATGATGGAATTTTGGAATTCGTAACCCTATTAGCCGCGCAGCAGAGAACAAATTGAGCGAGACATAAGTCAGTTTTGACAGACCGGAGCAGAAGGTAGAGACCAGATTCGTCATCGTTCCACAATTAGATGACATTTTCTAATCTCTTTAATATTGTTATTATTTCTTTGTCTATGATGTATGAGTATTCGTTAGATTTCTGGTTTGCTATGTAATCCGAATTCGAGGTTTCATTATCTTTGTGAATTTACCAGTTTTTATCAGATTAAAGTATTTGTTCTTTGTTAATATTTATTCTCTGATGATTTGGCCAATTATTAGAGTTTATTAGTTTGTTTGCTTACAAGTGAGAACTGCGGCATTCAATAGACTACAGGAACAAAAGCAGTTAATTTGAAGATGACAATTCCTCTAAAATATTAACTGATTATCTGACTAGATCGTGCTTAAAGCTGTTAGCAAATAAAAAATTCACAACGAGAGTTAGGGTTTCGTAATTGTTAATTAGATTTTGCCGAGCGGGAGACCGAGAGCGAAATAACCTAATCTGAGATTTTAATCTAAAATTCGGTAATCATATTGAGAAAGGAACCAATGATTTAGGCAGAGTAGTAAACCAGGATTTACCTTTTAGAATTGTTAGAGAATCACTTTTAATTGTTTTTGTTTTAGTTAATTATTTAATTTCTGCAATCAAACCCCCCAATTTATTAATGTTATTTTTCTGTAGTTGTTAGTTAGTTATATTAAAGACTCAAACTAGACACAACCTCCTTTGGTTCGATAACCTAGAGAATACTTTCTAGGAAAACTTGCTACGATAGACCAGTACACTTGCTGCAATACGTTTTAACCTGTACAATCCCCAGGAATTGTCGTCTCAAGTTTCACTGGTAATATTCCTATGGTCTAATGAACTGTACGTTCCCCAGTAATCGCTGTCTCAAGTTTCACTGGTAATATTCCTATGGTCTAATGAACGCCGCAGTTCTCACTCGTAAGCAATTCATACCAAATAAAAGCAAGCAATAATTAATCACAAGAGAACTTAATTATAAACTAGGCTTAAAACTACAATCTGTATAGAATTTGTATTTAACAACTCAGGAAGCAAAATAATAAACTAGTTTTCCATAGCAAACCAGAATTCTAACGACTACTCTGACATCAAAGATAAAAATATAATATCAACAAGAGATTAGAAAACATCATCTAATTGTGGAACGATGATGAATCCAGTCTCTGTCTTCTGCTCCGGTATGTTAAAACTGTCTAAGGTCTTCCTGTGTTGTTGTCTTCTCTCTCGAACGGCTTTTATTCTCTTGTCGTAATGTGTACGCCAATTTCGAAGCCCCACCTCTTCGTATATAACAGCAAAAACTTGATCTCCTCCCCGTGTGAAATCATATCAATATATAATGTAAAAAAAAATAGAATGGAGAACCTAGAGATGATGCCATAGTAGAAGGTGGAGACTATCCACTTGTCAACATTTGATTAGAGAATAAATGAAAGGAAAAAAAAAGAAGAAGACTCACATGCACGTGAGTTGTAAGGGGTAGGAGAGAGAATTTTTTTTAAATGTCATAACTTATAAAATATAAGTGCAAAAATAAAAAAATATATACCATTGTTCATCATTTTTCGTGCTCTTCAAGACAAGATGCATCATGGATATGTTTTGGTAAACTTAAATTTTTATGTTTTTAGAACGAGTATATATTAGGTATTTTTAGAATGAATCTTACTCATTAGTAAAATGAATCTTCTTTAATAATAAAATGAACCATATTAATTAGCAAAATGAATCTTACCCCAAACACCCTAAAAACCACCCTAGGAATGCTAAAAACGTTGAAGGCATTTTTATGGTTTGTATTGCAGGGTTTAGGATCATTAGACCCTAAACCCTAAACCACAAACCCTAAAAAACTGTCGAGTTAGTGGCAACAATATAAAGTGTATAACTAATGCAAAAAAGATTACCCTACCCCCCAAACACCAAAAAAACCACCCTACGATAGCTAAAAATGTCGAAGCCATTTTTAGGGTTTGTAGTACAGGGTTTAGGGTCTAGACCCTAAACCCTAAACCACAAACCCTAAAAAACTGTCGAGTCAGTGACGACAATATAAAGCGTAGAACTAATGACAAAAAGATTACCCTAACCCCCCCCCCCCCCCCCCAAACACCCAAAAACCACCCTAGGATAGCTAAAAACGTCGAAGGCATTTTTATGGTTTGTAGTACAGGGTTTAGGATCTAACGACCCTAAACCACAAACCCTAAAAAACTGTCGAGTCAGTGACGATAATATAAAGCGTAGAACTAATGCCAAAAAGATTACCCTACCTCCAAACACCCTAAAAACCACCCTAGGAATGCTAAAAATGTCGAAGGCATTTTTATGGTTTGTAGTGCAGGTTTAGGGTCATTACTGTCGAGTCAGTGACGACAATATAAAATGTAGAACTAATGCCAAAAAGATTACCCTACCCCCAAACACCCTAAAACCACCATAGGAATGCTAAAAATGTCGAAGGTATTATTATGGCATTTTTATGACCTTTGATTCACTTTTCAACAACTTTTGGTTCACCTTTTAACAACCTCTGATTCACTTTTCTTAAACTTTAATTATGTACATAAAAAAAATTATCAAAACATATTCATGTTTGGTCTTTTTTTGAAGAACTCGGATTATGATGAACAATAATATCAAATTTATGTTATTTGGAGTTATATATAATAAAATACAACATTTTAAAGTTTTACAAAATATAAAAAAAATAGAAATCATTCACCATATAGGAACCTGGCGTAAGAGCAGGTTCGAAATCGCAAAAAAAAAAAAACGATTCTCTTCACGTGCATGGCTCCATGCTGCTCACATCCGTGTCAAAACCCATGCGGTTGTATACATTTTTGTTTCATCCGTCCAGCCCCATGGCCCATGCCCAATGTGTACGAAACAGTAAGTCCAACAGAGTTGAGTCTGCATGTCTTCAATCGGCCCAAACCAAGAATGCATCGGCCCTCTCTCATCTAAAGTGTCTGCGCCACACCGAAGTATTGTCAGCTCAGTCTCACGAGATTAGCAAAAATTGGTCCGGGTATGTTTGATACATATAAACCTGGACCACATAAAATTATATAGTAGGTTCTGTCAAAGTGTTGTCCGGGATTATAAATAAGTACACAAATCTGGACTACACTCATAAGGTAGTAGCTTTTCTCTCAAATTGGTCCGGGTATTTAAATTCGGACACATATCAAGATCATACCCAAAGTTCACCAAAAAGCTCTTTTTTAAGTCAGTTTGGTCCCGTCTTGACCCTTAACCTCTTCACACATGTATCTAGACCCTTTTCTTCAGTATTTTTACCTGTTTAAACGTAAAACCACATGTGAGGAATAATATTAAACATTTAATATAATTAAGCGCTTAAGTGAGGAAATATGTAACATTAAAGCTTAAATTAATAAACAAAAAAGCATATAAACATAGACAAATTCCTCACTTATCAAACTCCGTGGCACGACGTTCTTAACCTCGCCTTTTAGAGGTCATACTGTCTTCCGACCTCAAGGTAGGTTATTGTTTAAATTTTCTTATCTTTTGCTCTCCTTAATGGAGTTCAGCACCATCATTAGTCTTTATCTCGGTCCTGTTGAGTACTAATGTGTATTTCATTTTCACAAGAACCCATAACACCTTTCGTTGTGTGTTGTTTTGAGCATAGCATCAGCCCACATCGTTAAGTGGTCTTGTCTTATCTGTCATTCTCCTAAAGGTTTGGGATTGCGTTGCTATGTTAAGCACTCGTGTTTGATCCCTTGTCCTTATTCATACCTTAATAACGGTGAGTGTTATTAATTTCCTAAATGTGGTCATGTTTGTCCTAAGGATTAGACACTTCTCACTGGTAATGTTTTGTATTTATTGTCAGTGCTGGCTTCTAGGTGTTAGGCTTACAAGCCTTGTTTTGAGATTTGTTGATGTTTCGATCTGGTCTAGTTCTTTATTGACTGGCACGTTCCTTGTAATTCACCACGATCAGAGCAGTTGGGTCTTTCCAAGGTCTCATATCCCTCTAGTCTTAAGGGTCTTGCGACCCTCTTCTGGAATGAGTTGTAGTCCTTATTCCTTTGGATCATGGACATATTCGAAATCTTGGTATCCATTTTAACCATGGGATTCTACTCTCCCGTCTATATAGTCTTCCAGAATTGGTTTATCGTAGTAGCACTTGATGTGGCAAGTGCGCAATGCAAGCTGGATTATCAACACAACGTATGTCGGCTGTGGCACATTCCTTTCATCTTTATGTATTTAGTAGTCTTGTTGAATCTTCCATTTCCCCTTTGGGTCTTAGGTAGTTGGATTATTCGGGCCGCTTTCTTGTTGTCCTAGGCACGACATGCCGTTATTAGGGTGTTGCTCCACTCGAGGAGACTCTTATTCTCCTTGATACCGTGTTGTAGTAGCCTTGGTGATTTTTACTTCGCAGGTTCTTGTAGTTGTTGCATCATGCAGGCCAGGTCTTCCTGAACCTTTGGAGTCGTATAGGTTGGAAGTTGTCCACTCCCAGGAGAGACTTTTAGGTGATCATTACTTCCGTATTTATTGTCTCACTGTCATACACCCTCGGGCGAGTGCCTTGGACTCCTTTTTCCTTCCCTTTTCTACAGGTGCACTTGTTAGTGCTTTTCTTGTTAACCGGACAGAGTTACATTGACTGACTAGTAAGTCAACCCAATTGTCCTATGGAATTTATCCCTCTCTAAGCAGGATTCACTGTTACTTGCTACCACGTACATGCAACATCCTTTAGATAGCATGCTGCCATCAGGATCTTCTAGTCCTAGGTAATCTACCATATTACAAGTTATTTTCTTATCTTGATGACATAGCATCTTACAGCAGCCACGTCGGGTCTTCCCGAATAGAAGGAAAATTTTCATCTCCTTGCGCTTTTCATTTAGTTGTCTCCTTAGGTAGTACTTGAGGCACGGGCAGTGGTGGGCAGGCTACTACTATTACTCCCCTGGAATAAATTCCCAATGAGTGGGAGCGTCCTCCACCGTCTTCAGTGCTATTTTGAACTGTAGGAATTTCATCAACCTCTGGCATGCCTCGTCCTCCATCAGTACCTCTTTCTCTGCCCCTTCCCGACTTCAGTCAGTAGGGTAGGTTAGATCACAGCTCGGTAATATACCGCATTCACAGTTATCCAGTGTTCAAGCTTCCTTTCCAGGCTACTACTTGCATGTATTCTCCACTCTTAGGACCTTCCTAGGTCACGAACCTCACAATTGATTTCTCTCACCCCAAAATCTTATGCTCACAGTATTCTCCTACTATCTCTTAGTCATCAGAATGGTACTCCGCTCTGATACCCTTTTGTAACACCCCTACTTCATAATATTGTCTTAACCACGTACTTAGCATAACCGAATTAAACTGAAACAGATCAATGTAGCGGAATAGAGTTGCATAACAACTAACACGGGTGTTACCGCTGTAACTCACCTATGTGAGTAACAAGGCTTCCAAATACAATACAATAAACCATTGTGACAATTGAGGGATCATTTAATCCATATTACAACACTTATACAAATTTCGTGCGCTGTCTAAGCCATACTAACATGTTCCCCTAAATACAATCTGAAATAAACCGAAATACAGTCCGTAAGGGTAGTATACCGCTCACTACCCAATCCCGCACTCCAACGCCGTCTTCAATTATGTACCTGTAATATGTTGAGGATAAAAAACTAAGCACAACCGCTGAGTATGTCATCATGCAACCATCATACGCCCTCAGACCGCTTGAGTTATTTGGTTGAGTTAACATGCGGTTCCATTTTCATATATATAAATAACAATAAACATAAATTGCTATTCCAATAAATTACTCAACATATAAATCACCCAATCCCCGTGCATCTCATTCACATAATCAATCCAACAAACAACTCGATATAAACGTACGAGAGTTAATTTAACGTTTCTCGTTGTTTGGCCTTCAAGGCCTTGGTTCATTTTCCTAGCTCTTACGAAAGTATTTGTTATTTTGTATTAAGGTTCAGGAGTTTGCTTACCACCTTACTTGTTTATCATTTAACTCCTACCACTTAACAAGTCCTCATATTAGAAAACGACTTGTTCTCAACAATGTGCTCATTATTATAATATGTATTACCTCGGCCCACATGCCCTTACACCAATAGTAGTGTATCCGACCAATGAACTTTTTGATTCTTGGAATTTCACAATTTCCTATTATATTTTTTTGTTAACTGGGCCATATGCCCTCACCAATGGTAGTGCCTCCGACCAAGGATCACTCTGATCCAATAGAATTTAATATTGAGTGGATCTGTTTCAGTCATCATCTCTTTTGTGATCACAATGCGCAACCAGGTTATCCTGGAAACCGGATTTCACCGGCTCGAATTTTTAATTCTCAAGCCTAGTGTGGATATAGGTGATTCATCCGCACCATATTTATAAATTATTAATAGTATGGATATAGGTGATACATCCGTACCGTATTTATAGATATAGTATGGATATAGGTGGTGCATCCGCACCATAACCAATATTTCTCCATGTAATTAAGTTTTCTTATTCTAATGCCTAAGATTTAATCTTAGGATTATAGTGAATAACTTCTCAATTATGTACATGCCTTTTAGGTTTTAATGTATTTGCTAGAATTTATCTAAGATATTCTCATGTTCGAATATACTTGCCTTTTAGATGACGGTATTATCGTTACTCTACCTAAGGTATCTCTTAGGTTAACTTAGGTTAACTTAGGATAATATGATTCATATCGTTATCCTTTCATTCGTGATATTTTATTATCACTACTTATACCTTAATTCAAGATATACATTCCGTATTTGCCTTAGTTCGAGTAATGATCACGAACAATTAATAATGCAAGATATCTCGAGAAAGATTTCATTAGGCACCACAAAGCATATTAAACGTGCATCAATCATATCATCTTATAAGTCAATTCACACATATCCAAACCCAAGGTAATCCACGAGAACAATCGGATCAGACAACAACATACCGTACACTGACGTATGAGACACTAGCTTGGAATCATGCGCCTGTCCTCTATATCACTTAGCTCTGGAATATGACGCTAAGTATTAATTTATCGTAATTCACTAAACCATCCCTGAAATACCCCGAACTTAATTATGGTGTTTAAATAATTCTAATATGGTAATTGAGGACCTAATAGTGCCTAAAGAATTTTGGTGAAGAAAATAAATCCAAAAGAAAAGAGAAAATGCTTAAAAAGCATAAAACACAAAAATGAACGTTACGTGACCATAGGAGGAATACGACCTCGGCTAGGGTCCTAGATGGATTCCTAAGGCTTAGTTAGGCCTAATTGATATACGGGAACGATTCCCGAAGAAAACAGATCCATAAAATGGATTAAAAACGCTAATAAAGCTTTAGAGCACGTTTTTCGAGAAAATCCGAAAACATAAATTTAAGTGGTCAAACAGACCGTAAAAATTATAGCTGACTATATAACTATAATTAAACATTAATGGAAGCTTAAGAATCATTAAAATTAAAGAAACGAGAAAAATCCGAAAAACGGGCCCGGTTAGTGAATAGTGCTAAACCGGGTAAATTAACGAGCGTTTCTTGTAAAAGATGAAAAAAATGCCCCAGCTTAATCAGTTAGTGGGGCCGGTTTTTAAGAGGAAAATAACCCCCTCTCATACATGACTAACTTACTAATTTAATAAGTCAAAAAGCAAATAAAGTGAAAAGTGGAAAAAGTACATATGTTGCTTTTTGCCTCTCTCTCTCCTCTCACTCTCATTTCTTTCCTCTCAGCCGTGCCCTCCTCCTTCCAGCCAGCTCTCTTCTCCTCCCTTATACAGGTACGATTTTGAAGCTCTTCAATGGCTTCTCCTTCTTTCTCTTCATGCCCAAGCCATATTAGTGCTCCAAATGAAAAATAAATTACATATTCTTCTTCCTCTCACCAAGCTCTATCTTTCTGTCTTTTCAATATTCCAAAACCTTGAAGTTGAATTTCATGGGTATAGCCCATTTGAAGAGGAAATTGGTGCTTCTCGAAGCTTGGAGTCCCCTATTTCATTTAAGGTAAAGAAGAACTCATCTTGTTCATTCTCTTACCTTGACCGATTTTGCCCCTTTTAATACCTTGTTTCTTTCTTTGTGGAGCATCCATTCAAACCTCCAATGGTGGTTGGAAGCCTTCCCTTGATTGTTGGTCAAAAACAAAATCTAGGGTTTCCAAGGTAATGCCCAATTTTAGTGTTTTAAGCATTTCCTTGTAGTCTTGAGTTAATTAATGAGTTAAGTGCTTTACTTAATCTCATTCCCTTATTTAATGTTGGGCTAAAGCATTGGCAATTACATTGCCCCACTTGACCGAAAATGGGAAGAGGAAAAGAGAAGAAGAGAAGAGAAAAACAAGCTTGGAAGATTAAGGTAAAAAGCTTGCCTTAATAATTAACTTAATTGCTTTAGAACTTGGGAGGGGAAAACTAAAAGAACAAACCCAAATCTAAGTTTAAAGTGTGTTGGTAGCTAGAAGAGAGAATTGTGAACTTGTGTTGGTTTAAGGGCCTAAGAGCCATGCATTTTATGATTTATGCATTATGTTGTGTTTGGAGAATTATGGATGTGACTTGGATGAATTAAGTGCTGGTTGTAACGCCCCTATTTAACATAATTACAACAGAAATAAAATACTAAAGGCGTTAACAGACCATCGGGTCCCAAACACCCGGCACCAAACCTCACCAGTTACAACTTACAAGATTACAAAAGCCACGGTCTAAACGCGAGAAAACGTAACATAAACATAATAATGATAAAATACAACAACTCTCCACAAAACCTAATTCCCAACCCAATCACTCATACTCTTCGTGGCCACCTGCATAACAATACGTACCTGCAAGATAAAACCAAGCAGCCTACCCCGTGAGGGGGGAGTCAGTTCCCTGGAATGGAACTGGTACGATCCTCCAAACCAACTTATAATATAACTCTTTAATAAATAATAACTTGAAGACAAACACTTAAAACAACACAGAGGAACAAGGCACTTTAAAATCACCAAGTCAAGATAACAAGTTGAGAAAAGAGATAAATAATAGAAAGTAAAAGTTAGTCAATTAAAAGAAATCACACCATAGGTTAGTGAACATCCATTGCTTGTGTTAGATTCAGTTCCAGTTAGGAGTAGGAAGACCCAAGTAGTCACTAGGACTAGGAATGAAGAAGAGATCCAAGAACCAGCAACTCAAGAATGGAATAAAACCAATTGGGAGAGATGGCCCCCACCGCCAGTCATGTCCTTTTAGGACAGGGGATATACATCCCCTCACTATTTAACACGTCCTTTTAGGACAGGGGATATACAGCCCCTCACTGTTACCGATGAAGACGCGCGCACGTCACAACAAAAGACTCAGCTCATGGATGAAACGATATCCAGAGTCTAAGGAATAATTTACCAAGATTAACATTTTCCATACTCCCACTAGATCATTAACTGCACCAGAGCAATACCAAAACACTCAGTCCTACAGAGTGCAGAAGCGTAAACCCTAGGCAGTTAATTTCTAATGAAACGACCAGATAAGAGGAACCAATGATCATGTGAGTTGTTCATTCAAGGCTCAGTTAGTCACATCAAGCTGAGTTAGTCACACAAACAGTTTCCTTTTGAAATTCATTTAAGCTCAGTTAGCGTTTTTCAAAAACGTCTCTTAAGTCTGTTAGTAAAAGCATCTGAGTACGAGAAATCGTACCTGGTATACGTAGAAGCAGTAACCAACTTTAAAGTGTGAACTTCCACTAATAACCTATAATTAAGGTGTTCCAAGTATTGATTATTTAAGGAACTTATAAACTAAACATCTTCTATTCTTACTGACTTATAGTTTCAGGTTACCATTATTCTCTCACAAAGATTTGGGCCAGATTTTGTTAATTAAATCTTTTGTTAGGCCCATCTCATTTAATCTGGAATGATTTAGGATTTATCCTGAGAGTGGCCCAAACTCTCATTGAATTATTTAAGTGGGCCTTTTGGAGTTCATGGACTTAGGCCCAGTAGGATGGCCCAAGTCCGCGTTTACCTTTTCGTTAGTTGATTAAACTTCCTAAAACGTGGAACCTCGATTAAGTCTAGGTTTGACTTGACCATTTACGCCATTGAACTTGTATGTCTTGAGGGTACATTTAATTTTATTTCAATCACCTACTCTTAGTCATAGGGTTAACTTAATTAAGCTCTTAAGTTATAGTGGATTAATTTTACTTTAATACATGACTAAGGTTTAGGATCTAAAATTCTCATAACAGTCCACTTATACGTCACATTAACATTTAATGTTTTGATTGTTGCATATGAACTAGGTTTACTCGAGTATGTCCCCTCTTATTACATTTCCCATAGGTATGTATTTCCTTTATTTATTTTAATGTGTACGCATGTACATGTATTAGAATTTATTTAAGTCATCCTTTATGTAGCTTATTGTATTTAAATTATTTCTATTAACTTCTACATATATCTAAATTCAATATATGTTTTATAAAGTATTTTCTTTTGTTTCATTTCAGTATATTAGCTTCTATATTATTTAATTAATATAAGTGTAAATTAATTTAACTCCTTGTTTTAACCTAAGTTACTATTTTATTTCTTTTATATATATATATGTATATATATAATTTTTTTATTTGACTTAAAAGTTTACACCCAAAAATATTCATTAGCACTCTGCATTAAATATTAGTTTAGTCTTATTATATTTTTCCCAACATATAAGGATCTTTAATCAACTATACTTTAATTTTTGGTTACATTAAAAACCATATATTATAATATATCTTAGGAAAAATTCAGAATTACAATTTTTAGACGTATTTCCTCTTGTCTAAAAATTCCAAAATTTAATATATAGCAACTATGATATTTTAGACACATTATAAAATTTTTATTTCATAAAAATATCTTTTTAAATTATCTAAATAATTCCATAATACTCAAAACTTATAAAAATTATAACTTACGTTTAAAAACTCAAAACCCATATTAATTTACATCATAATAAACTATATTTTATAAGGAATCTATGGTTAAAATTTTGTGTCAAAATACATTTACGAAGGCCATTAAATAAATTCAACAAGTTAGGGTTTTATTCTGGAATTTATATAACTTAATATATCAATAATTATCCACGTTTTAATCTCGGCCGTCCATTCCTATACCCTACGATCGGACGGCCCAATTTTCGCGAGTTCTTCAATAAACCCCTAAACACCGCGAATGGGAATCGATCGATTCCTCGTGATCTAGAGAATGGAATTCGACGATTTTTGTTCCATTCGACTCGAAATCAAAAAACGAATCCAATGGTACCCATTTCGTTTCCTATAATGCAGTGCTCTACAAATTCGATACTGGGTTCGTTTCGGTTTAGGGTTTAACACTTCAGATTTGAATTTTTTGCCAAATTCTCTCAACACGATACATAATAAATGGAATTGAAAGTTAGGTTAGGTCGGTAATGAAAAACCGAATAGCAATACTGGAGGAATTGGTCGGAAACTCACCAGAGAGGCGCCGGTAAGGAGAAATCGAAATCGATTTCTGGAAAAGTTTGAAACTTCAAGCTGTTCGAGTAGCGAACTTTGTAGATCTATAAAATACATTCTAGATCGAATTAGGATATGTTTTTGGGCTTAATCGAAAGATTAGATGTAGCTCTACAAATTGATAGCAACATCTTAATCTAATATGCAATATACAGAAAGAAATCTAAACCGAAAGTTATGAGTTTATACCTTGCGTTTTTCTGGAGATTCTACGATTTTATGTGCAGTTCGAGTTGGCTACTTCACAGACCAACTCGCGCTAACTGAGAAGGATTCAGTCCATGAAACCTACCACATTTTAAAGTAGGAATGTAAATCTAAATACTAGTGGAAGAATCATTGAATTTGATAGATTAGAGAGAAAGTTACAGATCTCACAAGATCTGGATTTACCTATCGATTTCTGGAAAAATCTGGGCAGGAAATCCACCGTGATCGACTAGCAAACTTTAGACGCCTTTAACTTCCAGTCGATTGAGAATCAGCCTTGGTCATAGAAAGGAAAGTTGTAGAGGGATTAGAGATCTACAAAATGAGCTATAGAACTCTAATTTTAATTGAGAGATGAAGGAGATATGACTCGGATAAGTTACCTTACCGATTCGGTTTTTCTGGAAATCCTGGTTGCAAGATTTCGAGGAGGCAACTTCAGATCAAGTTTGTGGTGGATGTAGAATGACTTAGGTCATGTATGAGTAATGGTTATAAAGAGGGTTTGAAGGAGAAGAGAATGAAAGAAACGGCATGCAAAAACACCCAAGGACGGCTGAGATAATGAAGTTTGAAAATGAGGCAATAACTAAGGGTGGCTGAGAAGAGTTAGCCGAAATCTGGGGAGTTCTGGTGACCTGGCGTGGCACGTTTCCCGAGGCGTACGTGGCTGAGTCAGCCGGCCCTTGCCACGTGAGCAATCTTCAAAATTTTGGCTCAAAACTTCATTTTATCATAACTTTGGCTAGGATGATCCGTTTTTGACGTTCTTTTTATCAATCTTCTTGGTTTCCCATAACATTTTTATTGGTATAGGTTTCATGGGCTGGTTTGACCATTCTCAAAAAGTCAACCCTAGCAAGGCTTAAGAAGCTTTATGGTTTCCATGATTTTATTTTGACTTTTATGATTTAAATTAATGTTCCAATTATTTCTAAAATCTTTATAATATACTTGGAGTGTTTAGAAAATTTTCCAAGATTTATTGACTTATAAATATTATTATTAAATTCATAATACTATATAATAATATATAGTAATCTAATATTTAATAGTATTCTTTAGGATTAAATAGAAGGAATCCCCAAATTTAATTTTCATAATTCAATATAATAATTTGATAATTAATAGTATTACTTATGGTTTAATAAACGAAATCCCCTAAATTAATTTAGGGGTATTTCAGTATATCCCCCTTAAAAGAAATCAACTAGAGACAATAATAATTCCAACGAAATTCCATACCAATCCAATCCTTAATTGCCATCCATTTCCATTTCAACATTCCACTCCAGATTACTCAAAATCAAAATCAAACTAAATCAAAATATACCAAGATATTTCATGATGAAAATCAAAAGTCACATACTGTGTCATAAAGTAAAACTAAGTACATACATACACTTCTCACTCTACCAATAACGCAACAGGACATAATCTGGATGAGGTGACGAAGAAAGAGTATGCCAGTATATCCCCCTTAAAAGAGCTAAGGTACGCCCTCGTACCGCTACTAACGTGAACCACAGAAGGATAGGAAAATATCATGCGAATAGATGTGGGTACTTCACTCTCATGGAGTCCTCAGTCTCCCAAGTAGCTTCCTCAACCCCATGATGCTCCCAAAGAACTCTCACTAGTTTAACCGATATGCCTCTCGTTTCTCGGACCTTCGTGTCCAAGATCTGAATAGGAGTCTCCTCATATCTCAGTGTGGGCTCAATCTCCAATCTCTCTGGCTGCAGCACGTGAGAAGGGTCAGGTATATACTTCTTTAGCTGAGATACATGAAATACGTCATGTACCTTCCCCAACTCCGCTGGTAGATCTAGTATGTATGTTGCTGGGCCCACTCGCTCCGTAATCCTGTACGGATCGACATACTTAGGGGTTAGCTTCCCTCTCATCCCAAATCTGAAGATGCCTCTCATAGGAGACACTCGTAGGAAGACCATATCACTGATCTGAAACTTGAGCTCTCTGGTACGCTGGTCCCCATAAGATTTCTGTTTAGACTGCGCTGCCCTCATGTGCTACTGAATAACTCTAACATCATCCTGCAGTGTCTGAATGTACTCCAGCCCAATCAAGACTGCTTCAGTAGGGTCACTCCATGATAAGGGAGTCTGGCACGGCCTGCCATACAAAGCCTGGAACGGTGCCATGCCGATGGATGGGTGGTAGGAGTTATTATAGGAGAACTCTACCAGGTGTAAACGCTCTACCCAACTCCCCTGATAGTCCAGAGCGACCACTCGCAACATATCCTCCAGCGTCTGAATCGTCCTCTCAGTCTGCCCATCAGTATAAGGGTGAAAGGTTGTGCTAAGGCGTAACTGAGTACTAAACACCTCCTGCACCTGATGCCAAAACCTGTTGAGGAAATGTGTGTTACGATCGGAGACGATCGTCTTCGGTACCCCATGGTACCGGATGTGATCTGTGGTGAACACCTCAGCTAGTTTGGGCACCTTCCATGTGTCTTTGATAGGTATAAACCTCGCTGTCTTGGTCAACCTATCGACTATCACCCATATAGTATTCAGTCCGCCTCTAGCTGGAGGGAGACCGACCACAAAATCCATACTGATATCGTCAAACTTCCAGCACGGTACTGGTAGTGACTAAATTTGACCTCCTGGTCGACGATGCTCAAACTTCACCTTATGGCAGGTGAGGCATCGGGAGACAAATCTGCAACATCCCTCTTCATCCGCTCCCCCAAATAATTGCTTAAATCTTTATACATCTTGGTGGCTCCAGGGTGTACTATATGAGGGAATGAGCTTCAGAGAGGATCCTGGTCTGAAGTTTTGTCGCATTCTGGGGAACGCAGATTTTGCCTCTGACTCGAAGGTGTCCTCCCTGTCTACTTGTAGTCATACTTACCATCGGTCAACACATCTGCTAAACTTAACTGCCTGACGCCCTGTAGATATACATCGCTGTCCTGGGCTGCATATACCTCCTCAGCTATGGTGGTCGTCTCTATCAAGGCAAGAAGTGAATATGCTCTTCTGCTCAGAGCGTCTGCTACAACATTTCCTTTCCTTCCGTGTACTGGAGATTGATGTCATAATCGGCTAGTAGCTCTACCCATCGTCGCTGTCTCAGGTTCAGCTCCTTCCGAGTCCAGATGTACTTTAGACTCTTATGGTCTGTCATAATTCGGACTGTAGCTCCATACAAGTAGTGTCGCCAGATCTTGAAGGCAAAGACTATGGCGAGGAGCTCAAGGTCGTGTGTGGGGTGGTTTTCTTCGTGCTTCTTCAGCTATCGAGAAGCATATGCTACCACTCTGCCATTTTGCATCAGTACCCCACCGATCCCTCTGCCTGAAGCATCACAATACACCTCGTATCCCTCGTTCCCTTCAGGGATTACTAACACTGGAGCTGTGGTCAAGGCGTCCTCCAGCGCCTGAAAGGAGACCTCACAAGCCTCTGTCCATACAAACGGGCTGTCCTTCTTCATTAGAGAGGTTAAGGGCTTGGCTAGTCTGTAGAAGTCCTTCACAAAGCGTCTATAGTAGCCAGCCAACCCAAGGAAACTCTGAATCTCTGTCACAGTGCGGGGTCTATGCCACTCTTCAGCCTTCAACCGCCTCAATCTTAGCTGGGTCTACTGAAATCCCCAGCTGAGATCACATGACCAAGGAATGACACTTGTCCAGCCAGAATTCACACTTGCTGAACTTGGCATATAGTTTCTTCTCTCTCAGAGTCTCCAATACTGTCCTCAAATGCTGTTCGTGTTCTTCTCTGCTCTTAGAGAAGATCAAGATGTCGTCTATGAATACGACCACTGACTTATCTAACTGGGCTTGGAAGACTCTCTACATCAGGTCCATGAATCTCACTGGTGCATTGGTCAGTCCAAAAGGCATCATGAATTCGTAGTGGCTGTATCTGGTCCGGAAGGCTGTCTTCTCTATATCTGACTCAGCTACAACTATCTGATGATATCCGGAACGCAGATCAATCTTAGAGAACACCTTAGCTCCCCTCAGCTGGCTGAACAAGTCATCGATCCTGGGCAGTGGGTACTTGTTCTTGATCGTGACATTGTTCAGCTCCCTATAGTCGATACAGAGTCTCATGCTCCCGTCCTTCTTCTTGACGAACAGCACTGGAGCACCCCAAGGTGAGACACTGGGTCTGATGAAACCCTTATCTAGTAGCTCCTGCAGTTGTTTCTTTAACTCAACTATCTCTGCAGGGCTCATCCGGTAGGGAGCCTTGACAATCGGTCCCGTGTCAGGTATGAGGTCGATGTTGAATTCAACCTCTCTCAACGGTGGCAGTCCAGGTAGCTCCTCTAGAAAAACGTCGGGGGTACTCCGACACAATGGGTACATCGCTCCTGAACTTTGGATCCGTCCTCAGATCCTGGGCATAACAGTAATAGGCGATAGCGCCCTTGGACACCTCCTTCATCAGGGATAAAGCCGATACAACCTTCACAGTCGGCTGCTTAGGCTGCATTCGGTATGACACTGTGATTCCTGTAGCTGACTTCAGGAGGAGGAGGCGATTTTAATACCCCGGATAAAAAAAAATGGCGATTTAATTACTCTAATAAAATTATTAAAGGCCTAATTGTGCCTAGAGAGTATTGGTAAAAAGAATAAAACCAAAAGAAAAGAGAAAATGCGTTAAACACGAAAAACGCTAAAAATGCGCATTAAATTTAAATAAGAGATAAATGATCTCGTAAGGGTCCGAGATGGATTCCTAAGGCTTAGTTAGGCCTAATTAGTATACGGGAATGAGTCCCGAAGAAAACGGATCCAAATGATGGATTAAAACGCTAATTAAGCATAAAAGCACGTTTTTCGAGAAAACCCGAAAACGTGACTTTAAGTGGTCAAATGGGCCCGTAAAAATTATAGTTGATTAAATAACTATAATTAAGTATTAATGGAAGCTTACTAGCCATTAAAAATAAGAAACAAGAAAATCTGAAAAATAGGCCCGGTTAGTGAATAGTGCTAAACCGGGTAAATTATCGAGCGTTTCCTGTAAAAAAATGAAAAACGCTACCAGTTAGTATTTTGTGTGGGCCGGTTTTAATTGGTACTCATACATGCCTTTAAATGAACAAGCTAGTTTATTTAGTCACAAAAGGACAAAATTAAAGTAAAGGGGAATAGTTAAAAGTAATATAAGTACTCTCTCTCCCCCTCTTTTATTTTCATTCACGTTCTTTCTTTTCCCCCCCACCAGAGCCTCTTCTTCTTCATCCTCTGTAATGGCGATTCCCATACGTGAGCAACAGCCCACCTTCAACCTCTCCTCACTTGCTCATTTCTTCACCGATCGCACAAAAACTGTACCGTTAGATTCGTGTCGGCGAGGGCTACATTTTCCACCCCTCAAAATCTTGATTCCTCCACCTTCACTTCCATGGGTGTTTTGGCTTTTGAAGCTTAAGGAGCTGATTTTGAGCCTCCATCATCTTCTTGATGCTTCAAGGTAAAAAAGAAAGTTACAAGCTCTTCATTTCTAGCTAACCCTTCCAATTTTGGGAAAATTTTCCCTCACGTTGAATTTTTCCCCATGTTAGCCGTGAGCATCTTGCTCTTGTGGAGGGATGGAAACTCTTCCAATGGATTGCCAAGCTGTCCATTTGGTTATTCTAAGGTAAAACCTAAGCTAAACCTTGAAAACTAGCTCCTTGAAATATATATGGTTTTGTGAAGGAAAAACAAATTGATTGTTGAATGTGTGTGGTGGGCGTGGTTGTAGTTGGCAATCAATAGCCTTGTTTGGTGTGAAAACAAGAAGTGAAAGAGAGAACAAGATAAAGAAGAAGAAGAAGGGTGAAAACCGAAATGAACAAGGTAAAAAGCTTACCTTGTGGTAATTTTATTTGCTTTGGGAAAACTTATGTTGGGGCTGTATAAACAACCTTGAGCTTGAGTAGTTATGGTACTACAATGATGGTAGTTGAATGAGAATGTTTAATGTTGTTTAAGTGTGAGAAATAAGCTTGGGAACTAAGCTAGTTTATTTGTGTGAACAAAGGGAATTTGATGTGTTATTGATGCCTAAACAAAACAGGGGTGAAGATTGTGTTGTGAGTATATTTAGTGTGGTGAAAATGCTTAGGAAAGCAAGTAAATGCTGTCAAAATTCACCTAGGAATGGATAGTCTTGAGTGTTTTATGTTAAGGAAGAAACTAGGTGTGTTTAAGGGATTTAAGTGGTTGGTTAATGATTTGGAAACCAAACTAAGGAGAAGTGTGGATGAGGAGAAGGACTAATGTCAATGGAGGTGCTGGAAATGGCACTGCTTGAATGGTAAAAGAAGTTACCAAATCTGTTACAAGAGTTAAGGAACAAGAAAACTAGTTATGAAATACAAGTGGATTTTGAGTGAAAATAATTAGAAGTGATGAGTGTACTTGGTGTTTGGTTACGGTGGTTTAGGTGGGTAATTAGTCACTAAAACCTGAAGGTTTTAGTTGGTGAAGGTTGGTTAATTGATGGGCAAAGAGAGAACCTGTAACAGAGGGATAAACTGTCAAAATTTGCAAATCTGTAGCAGGGTCCAGGACCTAGTCCATGGACAAAGTCCCGGACCACCCCCTTTATTAAGGCCGAGAGTTGCCTACCATGTTTGGTCCGGGACTTGAGTCTAGTACAAGGTCCCGGACCACTTGCTAAATTCAGCCGAGAGTTAAGATGAGTTTGGTCCGGGACTTGGCCTAGGTACAAGGTCCCGGACCATGCATTGTTTTTGGCCGAGAGTTTGTTTTGTGAATTGGTCCGGGACTTAGGATATGGGCCAAGTCCCGGACCACCCCCAGAAACCTACAGAGAGCATTTTAAAGGTTGTAAATGATGGGGGTTTGAATGCTAATGATGTTATAAGATGTTAAGGCCTTGTTTGGTGACATTAAAGCCCTAGGAAGTGTAAGAAAGTGTTAGAAGTGATTGAGAAGCGAGAACTCAAATTAACAAAAGTAAAACCGAGATAACGGGATAACGGGGTAAGTACGGGAGTAGCATTTAATAATGTACCGTATGAGCTTAGTATTAATAATGTTTGAAACATTATCAGAGATCGTGCGTGACCCGAGCATGGTGAGATGACGGTAAAAGTAAAAACCCCGGTGAAAGGTATGATTTTCTCATGCCCCGTATGCTAACCGAGTTACACTGATTTGTGTGTTTTGTGCCGGCTTAATCAAGACTAAAGCATGAAAATAATCCCTTGTTTGATTATGAATGTCTTGTTGTATGTTGAATGAACTAACATACTTGGATGCCGGTGTGGTCTAACATAGTGTAAAGACCGACTCATAGTGAGTAACGTTCGGCTAGAGATCCGTAGAACGGAACTGCGTATAATAACGAAAATATGCAAACACCACAAGCTATCGATTAAAGTATAACGATAACGCAAACATATGAACTCCCTAGAACGTGAGGAGATGTACGGGTTGAGTAAATACCCGATAACGGTTAGAAAACCTTATAACAATCCACGAAATTATGAGTGGAGAGATAAATGAACCTCCATCGAGAGGATTGAAGTTAATCCAATAAAGTGAACTTATAAGGAAGGTAAAAGAGACCTAGGGGATTAGTAACTTCCTTGAGACATGGTCGACCTCCTATAAGAGGGTTTACCCGGTATAAGAATATAACCGAAAGTGTGAGTATATGTATTGTAAAGGTAATTCTTAAAACCTAAGATTAACCAAACTTGAGTAAAGTTCCCTAAGTCATCAGAAGCATCGAGAATGACGCTTCTAGACTAATATACATGATATAAATTATAACTCCGAGAGAGGAGTATATGGGAATGTGAGTAGTCCGAGAGTAGTCGGACCTATGTAAAAAGAGTTAGGAACTAAGAGAGAGAGTTCCGTGAGCTAGTTGAACCTTTCCACCATGCTAGACCCAGAGTAGGGTCGAAACCGGGGAAGTAAGACTATGCTAGAGCCATGAGTTTGGCTTAAGTATGTAATAAGAGTAACAAGCGTGACGTAGGAGACCTGTAGTGTCTCGAGAATCTACAAGAGCTTGAGTATGAATAACCCAAGAGTGTGGGTGAGATAATGAGTATAAATAACCCGAGAGAAAGGGGTGAGTATATGTATGAGTAACCCGAGAGAATGGGTAAGTATAAGAATGAGTAGCCCAAGAGAATGGGTGTGTATACGAATAAGTAACCCGAGAGAGCGGGTGAGGTATTGAATAAGTAAACAAGGCATAGTGAGGAATAACCCTCAATGCCTAAGAGTAACCAGTTACCACTAACAACATTGTTATGTTAGTTAGGAATCGTGTTCCGTGATTGGATGTAGATTCCTTGTGTGATATACATATATATTGTATTGCCATGATGCATGTTGTTTGATTAAAATGAACTCCATGTATATCCGACCCAAAGTAGTCGGCGTACCGCGGTTAGCACGCGGTATATGCGAATTTCATGCGCAGCGTAAGCTGACCCCCTAGGGGGAACGTTTTTAGTGTGCAGGTACTTGAAGCTGACCACCGTTCGAGAGAGTAGGACGGGGACTGCTGTGAGCATGGGTAGTTAGATTGTAATTACTTATGCGTTTGAATGAGGTGTAAGTCCGAGTATGTTATCGGCATCCGTATATTGTAGACTCGGTATAGTAGAGATATGAATTGAGTATTGTATTTGTATGAAGTACTCGGTTGTTCCAGTTCATCAGACCGTTACGGTATGTAAGAAAGCCTGGTTAGCCACATGGGTGGCTAACGGCGTTGTTTCACCCCTCGTTGTAATTGAGTTCCGCTGCGTGAGTAGGAGTAATTAGTAACAGTTTAAGAGGTAATGACGAGATTAACGGTTGGGGTGTTACAAAAATGGTATCAGAGCGAAGTATCGCTCTGATGACTGGAAATACCGAGCTTAGGAAATACCGAGTTAGGAATTGAGAATTAGGGCTAAGGGTTGAGTGGTAGCGTGAGAGATGCGCTAGTTAGGAACTTCCAGTATGATCTGGATACCTACATACCAAACCCGCCCTCCACAACCCCGTATTAAAAGTTCGGGAAAGAACGCCAGAGAGACGGGGAAACCCGATCTGGCAGTTTAAATATTCAATATGAACCAGAACCTGTCATGCGGTAAGTCCCGAGAACCGGAAAGCCCGGAGACGGATCCCGCTGGAATGAAATAACCGCACATAATGGCGAGAGATCGAGAAATCCTAATCCAAGGAGACCGAAATCTGTGGCAACTTGGGGCGACATGCTTAGCAGTCGCGAGAACCTAGTTGGCCGAGCAGCAGCAAAAAGAAAGCACCAACCGTGCAACAAGGCGAACTCATGAGAAATAACGAGAACCGGGACACAAGTCTACGGACCGCCATGATATGTAATACCACTAATGGTATATTAACCGACTAAGAATCTAGTCAAGAGTAGATACACCCACCCTGCCACACCCGAAGAGGTTGCAATACCTAACGGGCACAGCTTAGACAGCTACGAGTATAACTACGGAATATACCCGAAGGGGACTACACAAGCAGTGCCTGAATGACTTTAACCTCGGTAACCACAGTAAAGATGCGGGAACGAGCAACGAGGTAGACCAAAGCACTAAGTAATTAAGGAATTCCGAGAGTGGAGGAGCTCCTAAATGAACGACAGTCATGTCAAGAGGAATGACAATCAGCTCCAAGGAGCAGTTATCCAACTAGGGGATCAAGGAAGAGCCAACGAGGCTACCAAATAAAATGTGAACAATACCGTGGACGGTATGAGTTAATCCAAAAACCGCCTGTACCGCGCACTTGCCTCGGCAAGTGCAGTATAACGGACAGCTAAGAGGAGCTTTGACAAGCTATCAGTACTTAGCAAGGTACCAGGATGGCGAATGAAGCCAATATAGTAACTCGAACCTTAAGAATTCTGAAATGAAACCTTGAAAAGGCCTAACAGCCTAATCACTGTATAAAGAACATACCGGCCAGCAAGAAGCTGGACTGGGTAAGAATCAGCCGGCATTGAAATGCCATGAAGAACTTACTTTTAAAACTTGAACTTCCTTTCAGAACATAAAAATTTTCCAAAAACCCCCGAATTTTAAAACCAAACCAGAGAGCCATGGTAAATCATCATAGGATGATATAAGAGGAGTTGGCAACAGAACACTTCACTTAGGCGTCTGACCGACACTACGGTATACTAAACGAGACATGGAACGACCGCACCCCGAAGGAGCTTGCGGGCCTGACAAACCAATTATGAGTTAGTCGGGTAGGTGGTAACGTATCAATAAGATACTCCATGTATGTATACAAGTAGAGTACGGTAACGGGAAGTAGCCCACTCCATACTACGGACGAAAGAGCCAATCCAAACCAAGACAGTAGACATCTCGAATGATCGAAGAACACAAGGAAGCTTACCGAGTTAAGGGAGTCTAGAATCCAGTAAGGTCACGGACCTAAGGATAAGGCGTTAATAAGTGCGAGAAGCACAGAGTATTAAGCACAGACATGAGATATGTCTCAGGAACCAAGAGAAATACCTAATAACTGAATGGATACCATGTAAGCAATAAGATGAATGCCTTAACTGATCATATCAATGTTTGATAAACAGGATAGAATTCCCACAGTATATCTCACTAAGAGAATAACGACCTAATTAAGAAGGTAAAGGAAAAGTACTAATACTCTACCCAATAACGGGAGACATTACAACCCTAAACGGGATAGTTTGAGTTATATATAGCCGCAAGGCGAAGTCGCAACTGAACATAACCATAAGTACAAGCCAGACGTAATGGCATTACTCAGTAACACCCAGGAGCAATCCGAGAAGGGTGCTGGAGTCAACAGTAGTTGAATGAAACATCGTGTTGAGAACACAAGTGTTTAAGCAAACACTCGGGTAAAACCCGAAGGAATCCCTTGTAACACGGGATACCCTAAATTGCTAGAGGGCATGAATTAATACCTAGTAAAAAAGGGCCTTCCATGTCTGGGAGTGTGATGAGACAACCATATCTAAAAGCCCAGAAATACCTCCTAACCATTTAATGGCATGCGGAGAGGAAGAAACCTATATAAACAGCCCGCATGGAGCATGGCGAGGCAATGTGGCTTATAAGCCGGTAAACTAACTGCAACTTGTAGATCTAAACGTTGTAAACCTATGCATAGAGGCATAAGAGGAACAGTGGAGAACGAACCACTACCTTAAGTGGGGGATACCACTTGTTATTATGGGGCCTATGGAGCGGCATTTGCGTGAACCCTCCAGAGAAAGGCTACCACCTAAGTAATGTTGAAACCGCTAGAGCGGTGTAGTAAAACTTGAGCATGTGTATATTGCCAATGAGTATATGAACAATAGTAGAGTATAAAGAGGAACCTCGATAGCATCAATTCGAACCGAAGAGTAATCGGTTGAGTAGTAAACACTGTAAGTGTGCAATATGAACTGCAGAGCAAGCAGCGCGCAAGCGCGCGGAGAGATTTAAAGAGTAACGTATTTCATTGAGCCAAGTGAATGGCAAGCCATAGTATAAATGGCGGGAGTACATGAGCAGAAGCTAAGGTAGTAGCGGATGCCATGTAAACAAATGTTGTAACGAGTAGAACAAGGTACGCAGTAAGCGACCATTGTAAGAGTATATTCGGATAGTGATTAGAGTTGATGAAGAAATGTGGTAAAGGAGACATGTTCATTCCTATCTCATGAGAGATTTACTGTCAAGGGTTTACGCTTCTGCACTCTGTATGACTGAGTGTTTTGGTATTGCACTTGTACGGTAATGATCAAGTGGGAGAGCCAGGAATTGAGAAATGTCAACGAAGCCTGTTGAGTGAGAACCTAGAGAGATAACCGTGCGGCCATTGGCCAAGGATGCACAAAGAACGTGGGCAGTAACCCACAGGGCCCAGGATCGATATGTGGAAAAACGCAGAGTAGTTTTAATGAAGAACTCTGGCACAGAACCAAGAAACAAACATAATCCATGAGCCACTATTAAACGAGGAAACACTACATGCTAAGTAGTAGCTTGACCTCAACCGACAACAAGTCGGGAAAAATAAGTGAATAATCACAAACGTATACAGTGTTATACGAAGTAGATTCCCAGAGAACTGGTGAGACAATCTAAAATTCATCGAATTCGCATACGGTAAGAGATACCAAGCGATGATTGAAATACATTGAAAATACCAAAAGAGCGAATTAAGCTCTAGTTATCAGGTCACGCAGCAGAAGCTTGTGGACCGTGATTCAGGGTTAAGTATACCTATATCATAAACCCCTTGAAGCCTTAGAGGCTAGAACCGAACCCGGTTATGAGTTAATTAACCGTACTGAAGTTAAAACACTTCATAATACTCGAATTAATGAACCAATGTTCAGTGATAACATATGGTTGGTTACGCGGGCGTAACCCCTTTTAAGGGGGGTAGGGCGAGAAACCGCTTAGAGTATGTTTTACGTATTGGTGCGTAAACTACTATGTGCATAGCACAAAAAGAAATTGTTTTGATGATTGGAACTCATGTTACATAAGCATGTACCCATTCATTGTGTAATAATGATTGTTGTGCATGAGTGATGCAAGTAACGAGTATGTAATATTTATGAAAAGAGGAGTAGAGAGACTCCTAGGGAGTGAGAATCCCTATAGTATATGTCTAGTGAGATTAGACATGAGTTATGATGAGTATGTATCGGCATGAAACCGATGTGTAACCTAAGAGGGAGTGAGTTCCCTAGGTGATTTTATTTGTGAATGATTGATGGAGTGAGTTCCATCCTTTGGAGTTGTATGTTGTATGTTTTAAGTTGAGTAATAATTTGACTAATGAGGCCACAAGTATGGAATGCCTAGGCAAAGTAAGTGAAACAAATAGAGAATAATGGATGACTTAAGTTCCATGATAAAGATAAATTGAAACAGATTGTTTTATGAATACGACTAGAAAGAGTAAAAGATAGAAAACGAAAATGTTTGACTATCTGATTGTTTGAAACTGACGTGGGAGGTGGAACTTGGTCTGCTAGCGATCAAGGGAAACTGAACACAAATTGGGGTGGAAGGATAGTTCAACACTGATGCTGATCACATCAGGGTTGGATGATTCTTGAAGCTCCTTATAAGTGGTCACAATTAATCACGCTAAGGGAAATTACAGCTACCATAAATTTGATTTGGAGTTGTGTGATGTTTTAAAAAGAATTTTCAAATAGAATTTGAAAATGGATTTTCTTCAAGTATGAAGATGGAAACGAAATTGGTTTTGAAACCATTGCACCGTACGTGCGGCGGTCCTAAGTGACCGGTTGGGGCGGTGTCAGTGTGTGATTTTTCCAAAGGCAGCGGGACGGGGAGAGTGCCCTGAGATGTTCCTGTGTTGAGTGAGTCAACCAGAGTGCCTGAGGATATGTATATGTGTAACGTTTTGATCAGAACCGAAGGGACCGTGGGCCAGAGAGAGTAAGTGCCCACTTGTCATGAAACGGCCGTGAACCAGAAAGAGTAAGTGTTCAACGTGACCGGTACCTGAGGGATCAGTAGTATATCACTCAACATGGATTCGAGGACTGTAGTGCCTTCTTGTCTTCGGACCGATTCCATGGAGAGAGTAAAAAGAGTATTTTTGATTGCTATACATGCTGTGATATGTGTGTGGTATGTGTAGTATGAAATGAGACAGACTTGTGGAGTCTGTAAGGTTATACATGTATTATAACCTTGGCATAGTACGCCATGAGAGTAACCATCTAGATTCACCAACTTTGAGGACAAAGTTCCTAAGGGGGGTAGATTTTAATACCCCGGATCAAAAAAAATGGCGATTTAATTACTCTAATAAAATTATTAAAGGCCTAATTGTGCCTAGAGAGTATTGGTAAAAAGAATAAAACCAAAAGAAAAGAGAAAATGCGTTAAACGCGAAAAACGCTAAAAATGCGCATTAAATTTAAATAAGAGATAAATGATCTCGTAAGGGTCCGATATGGATTCCTAAGGCTTAGTTAGGCCTAATTAGTATACGGGAATGAGTCCCGAAGAAAACGGATCCAAATGATGGATTAAAACGCTAATTAAGCATAAAAGCACGTTTTTCGAGAAAACCCGAAAACGTGACTTTAAGTGGTCAAATGGGCCCGTAAAAATTATAGTTGATTAAATAACTATAATTAAGTATTAATGGAAGCTTACTAGCCATTAAAAATAAAGAAACAAGAAAAATCCGAAAAATAGGCCCGGTTAGTGAATAGTGCTAAACCGGGTAAATTATCGAGCGTTTCCTGTAAAAAAATGAAAAACGCTACCAGTTAGTATTTTGTGTGGGGCCGGTTTTAATTGGTACTCATACATGCCTTTAAATGAACAAGCTAGTTTATTTAGTCACAAAAGGACAAAATATTAAAGTAAAGGGGTGAATAGTTAAAAGTAATATAAGTACTCTCTCTCCCCCTCTTTTATTTTCATTCACGTTCTTTCTTTTCCCCCCCACCAGAGCCTCTTCTTCTTCATCCTCTGTAATGGCGATTCCCATACGTGAGCAACAGCCCACCTTCAACCTCTCCTCACTTGCTCATTTCTTCACCGAATCGCACAAAAACTGTACCGTTAGATTCGTGTCGGCGAGGGCTACGTTTTCCACCCCTCAAAATCTTGATTCCTCCACCTTCACTTCCATGGGTGTTTTGGCTTTTGAAGCTTAAGGAGCTGATTTTGAGCCTCCATCATCTTCTTGATGCTTCAAGGTAAAAAAGAAAGTTACAAGCTCTTCATTTCTAGCTAACCCTTCCAATTTTGGGAAAATTTTCCCTCACGTTGAATTTTTCCCCATGTTAGCCGTGAGCATCTTGCTCTTGTGGAGGGATGGAAACTCTTCCAATGGATTGCCAAGCTGTCCATTTGGTTATTCTAAGGTAAAACCTAAGCTAAACCTTGAAAACTAGCTCCTTGAAATATATATATGGTTTTGTGAAGGAAAAACAAATTGATTGTTGAAGTGTGTGGTGGGCGGTGGTTGTAGTTGGCAATCAATAGCCTTGTTTGGTGTGAAAACAAGAAGTGAAAGAGAGAACAAGATAAAGAAGAAGAAGAAGGGTGAAAACCGAAATGAACAAGGTAAAAAGCTTACCTTGTGGTAATTTTATTTGCTTTGGGAAAACTTATGTTGGGGCTGTATAAACAACCTTGAGCTTGAGTAGTTATGGTACTACAATGATGGTAGTTGAATGAGAATGTTTAATGTTGTTTAAGTGTGAGAAATAAGCTTGGGAACTAAGCTAGTTTATTTGTGTGAACAAAGGGAATTTGATGTGTTATTGATGCCTAAACAAAACAGGGGTGAAGATTGTGTTGTGAGTATATTTAGTGTGGTGAAAATGCTTAGGAAAGCAAGTAAATGCTGTCAAAATTCACCTAGGAATGGATAGTCTTGAGTGTTTTATGTTAAGGAAGAAACTAGGTGTGTTTAAGGGATTTAAGTGGTTGGTTAATGATTTGGAAACCAAACTAAGGAGAAGTGTGGATGAGGAGAAGGACTAATGTCAATGGAGGTGCTGGAAATGGCACTGCTTGAAAGGTAAAAGAAGTTACCAAATCTGTTACAAGAGTTAAGGAACAAGAAAACTAGTTATGAAATACAAGTGGATTTTGAGTGAAAATAATTAGAAGTGATGAGTGTACTTGGTGTTTGGTTACGGTGGTTTAGGTGGGTAATTAGTCACTAAAACCTGAAGGTTTTAGTTGGTGAAGGTTGGTTAATTGATGGGCAAAGAGAGAACCTGTAACAGAGGGATAAACTGTCAAAATTTGCAAATCTGTAGCAGGGTCCGGGACCTAGTCCATGGACAAAGTCCCGGACCACCCCCTTTATTAAGGCCGAGAGTTGCCTACCATGTTTGGTCCGGGACTTGAGTCTAGTACAAGGTCCCGGACCACTTGCTAAATTCAGCCGAGAGTTAAGATGAGTATTGGTCCGGGACTTGGCCTAGGTACAAGGTCCCGGACCATGCATTGTTTTTGGCCGAGAGTTTGTTTTGTGAATTGGTCCGGGACTTAGGATATGGGCCAAGTCCCGGACCACCCCCAGAAACCTACAGAGAGCATTTTAAAGGTTGTAAATGATGGGGGTTTGAATGCTAATGATGTTATAAGATGTTAAGGCCTTGTTTGGTGACATGTAAAGGCCCTAGGAAGTGTAAGAAAGTGTTAGAAGTGATTGAGAAGCGAGAACTCAAATTAACAAAAGTAAAACCGAGATAACGGGATAACGGGGTAAGTACGGGAGTAGCATTTAATAATGTACCGTATGAGCTTAGTATTAATAATAATGTTTGAAACATTATCAGAGAATCGTGCGTGACCCGAGCATGGTGAGATGACACGGTAAAAGTAAAAACCCCGGTGAAAGGTATGATTTTCTCATGCCCCGTATGCTAACCGAGTTACACTGATTTGTGTGTTTGTGTGCCGGCTTAATCAAGACTAAAGCATGAAAATAATCCCTTGTTTGATTATGAATGTCTTGTTGTATGTTGAATGAACTAACATACTTGGATGCCGGTGTGGTCTAACATAGTGTAAAGACCGACTCATAGTGAGTAACGTTCGGCTAGAGATCCGTAGAACGGAACGATGCGTATAATAACGAAAATATGCAAACACACACAAGCTATCGATTAAAGTATAACGATAACGCAAACATATGAACTCCCTAGAACGTGAGGAGATGTACGGGTTGAGTAAATACCCGATAACGGTTAGAAAACCTTACTGAAACAATCCACGAAATAATTATGAGTGGAGAGATAAATGAACCTCCGTCGAGAGGATTGAAGTTAATCCAATAAAGTGAACTTATAAGGAAGGTAAAAGAGACCTAGGGGATTAGTAACTTCCTTGAGACATGGTCGACCTCCTATAAGAGGGTTTACCCGGTATAAAAATATAACCGAAAGTGTGAGTATATGTATTGTAAAGGTAATTCTTAAAACCTAAGATTAACCAAACTTGAGTAAAGTTCCCTAAGTCATCAGAAGCATCGAGAATGACACTTCTAGACTAATATACATGATATAAATTATAACTCCGAGAGAGGAGTATATGGGAATGTGAGTAGTCCGAGAGTAGTCGGACCTATGTAAAAAGAGTTAGGAACTAAGAGAGAGTTCCGTGAGTTAGTTGAACCTTCCCACCATGCTAGACCCAGAGTAGGGTCGAAACCGGGGAAGTAAGACTATGCTAGAGAGCCATGAGTTTGGCTTAAGTATGTAATAAGAGTAACAAGCGTGACGTAGGAGACCTGTAGTGTCTCGAGAATCTACAAGAGCTTGAGTATGAATAACCCAAGAGTGTGGGTGAGATAATGAGTATAAATAACCCGAGAGAAAGGGGTGAGTATATGTATGAGTAACCCGAGAGAATGGGTAAGTATAAGTATGAGTAGCCCAAGAGAATGGGTGTGTATACGAATAAGTAACCCGAGAGAGCGGATGAGGTATTGAATAAGTAAACAAGGCATAGTGAGGAATAACCCTCAATGCCTAAGAGTAACCAGTTACCACTAACAACATTGTTATTTAGTTAGGAATCGTGTTCCGTGATTGGATGTAGATTCCTTGTGTGATATACATATATATTGTATTGCCATGATGCATGTTGTTTGATTAAAATGAACTCCATGTATATCCGACCCAAAGTAGTCGGCGTACCGCGGTTAGCACGCGGTATATGCGAATTTCATGCGCAGCGTAAGCTGACCCCCTAGGGGGAACGTTTTTAGTGTGCAGGTACTTGAAGCTGACCACCGTTCGAGAGAGTAGGACGGGGACTGCTGTGAGCATGGGTAGTTAGATTGTAATTACTTATGCGTTTGAATGAGGTGTAAGTCCGAGTATGTTTTCGGCATCCGTATATTGTAGACTCGGTATAGTAGAGATATGAATTGAGTATTGTATTTGTATGAAGTACTCGGTTGTTCCAGTTCATCGGACCGTTATGGTATGTAAGAAAAGCCGGGTTAGCCACATGGGTGGCTAACGGCGTTGTTTCACCCCTCGTTGTAATTGGAGTTCCGCTGCGTGAGTAGGAGTAATTAGTAACAGTTTAAGAGGTAATGACGAGATTAATGGTTGGGGTGTTACAGCGATGCTCTGCACAGTGTAGTCTGCCTCTGTACCGCTGTAGCGTGCCCATGCCCATAATTATGTCGAATCCCATGCCAGGGAAGACAATGGCATTAAGAAGGAAGTCTGCTCCCTTGATGTGTAAGCTCATATTCTTGCACTGCTTACTGCACTTGATCAACTCTCTGGATGGCAGCAAGACTGAGCAGTCATGGATATCCTCTTTGGGAGCATTGATCTTAGCATGAAACGCTTGGGATATGAAGGAATGGGAGGCTCCAGAATCGAATAGGACGGTGGCCTCCACTCCATTAATTAGGAACGTGCCTGAAATTATAGAGTAGATTTTAAGATTACTAGGCAATTTTTCCAAGGTGGCTAATCAGGATGAATTGTTTATACCTGTGATGACCATTCCATTGCTCTTTGCTTGAGCCTAGTTCAACACATTCAACCTGATCCCTGAGTTTCCAACCCCTACAATGAAACAATAAAATTCTTAGAATTTCCATTCTTATTGAAAGCTTCATGAGCAACTTAAAGTTTACAATGCTGAAATTGTAAAGTACAAGGCTAAGTCTGTCTAAAGGTTAGGTTTAGACGGCCCAGTTTCATGTGGGTCTGGTTAATGATGGGTGTGGGGGCTGTGTTGGGCTTGATTCTCTTCACCCCATGGTAGATAAGTCTAGCTGCCCCACTAAAAATCAGTACATCACCCGACTTCAGGAGCATCTTAGTAGCAAGGTCCATCCTCCTCTGGTCACCAAATAGGAACTCCGCTTCGTCTCCAAGTGATATGGACACCACTGGAACTCCTCTGGTGATGGACTCTAGAGATTTGTCCTTGTCTTGATGCATCCCTAGCTTACCCTCTTTTCCATAGAAGTTGATGATGCACACATCTGAGGTTAGGTCTGGGACGGGCTCATCCTTCAATTTCTTGTGCTGCCTTAACTGCAGCTCCAATGATGGTGTGCAATTCTTCCGGGATTGGTGGCACCTCCACCTCTTCATAGCTCTTGGTGGTGTGGTTCCACTTCTTACCTAGGCACATGATCTTCACCTTCATGGTTGAACCGTTCTTGAAGGTAGGGGTGTAAAAATTTCCTTCCTTCACACCTAACTCCCTGATCTTGAGGATCAATGCATACTGGACTGCTGGGGTCAGGTACTCTCGTAGTAGGATCATCCTGGGTCTCAATACCTCACACTTCTCTGGTGGCTGTGGTTTGGATTCAAAGGGAATGTTGGGTGTGGAAAATGGCAAAATAGGAAAGCAAATATCGAAAACTGAATGAAAAACAACAATTACTATTTAATGGATAACTCAGGGTTCACAACCGGTTTTGAATTGCAAAAATGTATAGGAAAGAGGGATTTATAGTTCATCCCTTTACAATGCGAAGAAAATTTATTAAAGAAATGTGCGGAATGAAGATCTAAGCTTCTCCAATAGGAAGGTATTCCTCACCAGGTGAACTCGGGTCATCACTGGCTGCCTCGACACGGTCTACCAGGTTGAGAGTCGGTGCCGTGCCCGGCCTTTGAGGGTAGTTCTGTCCCGGCCTCTGTGAATAGTTCTAGGCGGGGCGGTTGGTAGATGGTGCAGCACCTCCCGTGCCATCTTTACCTCCTCCTCCATTAGTATTAGTAGCAGGGGCTCTAGTTGCTGAGCCGGTGCGTGGCTTGTAGTTCCTGGAATCTGGATTCAGGAAGCATTCAAACGATCAGTGTCCCTTCTTGCCGCAGTGATTGCAATCCACCAGGTTTCCCTTACAATCCTTGGCCGGGTGGTCCTTCTGGCACCTCCTGCAGTAATACCTTCTCACCGCGTTATCTCCTGTTTCAGTTCAAGGTTAGTAACGTGATAGCGCAATGTAGCTACAATATAGATTCTAATTTATCTCACCCCTAGGTGGCTGCGAGCGGAGTGGCTCCGCATCAGTATATGAGGGGACCATGGCCTTCTCATTCCTCCTTGAAGAATTTTCCCTTCCTCTCATAGTTCTGGGAAGAGTTTCCTCCATTCCCTCTTCCACCATCTCCCTTCCTCTTGCCTAGCACAGAGTTCTGGTAGGCAATGGTGGTCTCGTAGTCATTCGCGTCATCTGCTAGCTCCTGTCGTGACAATATGTGTTAGTGGGGAAATCTTTACGTACCAGAAATTCTAAATCATGTTCCATACCTGTAAGGTCATCCCTCTGGTGGAACCGATCATAGTCATGATCCTGAAGTTCAAGCCGGTATGGAATTTGTCCACCAGATACCTTGGAGCGTAAGCTCCCTCTCCAATAACAGCAAATAACTCCACAAATTTATTATAATATTCAGCAACAGAGGAAGTCCCTTGCTTCAGCTGCTTGAACTCACTCCTTATCCTCTTCTGTAGGTAGGATGGATAGAACTTGGCTCCCAGGGCCACTAGGAAGGCTGGGAAATCGAAGTTCGCTTAGGCAGTCAGCTCGGCTCTGGCGGTCTGCCACCATCGATGCGCGGGTCCTTGGAGAAAGTAGGCCGCTATGTCCACCTAGCGATTCGTTGGAACGTGTAGAGAGGTTAACGCTTTCTGCATCTCGTCAATGTACTTCTCCAAGGCCTTCGGTTCTGGCTGGCCTTCGTAGACTGGGGGACGAAGGTCGTTGACTGCCTTCAGCCAGTTGAACTCCCGGGGACCGTTAGGTGGTGGCGGTGGTGGTTGTTGAACTTGAGCCTGTTGCTGAGCCAGTGCAGCCGTCACAATCTGCGCTATTACCTCTGGGGTGACAGCGTCGGGTCCATAGCCTCCGGAGGGACCTGCTCCTCTTCCTCCTCTTCGTGACATTTTAGCTGATAATGACGGTTTTTGTGTTAGTCAGGCGGTGTGTTGTCAAGTCTAGATATTCTACGTAAAGTATGAATTATTTATAACGTCCTAGGGACGGTTCGTAGGTACGTGAAGTAAAGTGTAAGTAGTAAAGTAAGTATAGGGTAAGGGTCACGCGCCTTTCTAGAATTCTCACTTCCCAATTCTACCCCAATTCCCCAGTTTTAAGTGCACCTATATCCTAAGTATTTCACTCGGCTTGTTTTCTGGGGTTCAGAGCGTAACTACGCTCTGATACCAATTTCTGTAACGCCCCTATTTAACATAATTACAGCGGAAATAAAATACTAAAGGCGTTAACAGACCATCAGGTTCCAAACACCCGACACCAAACCTCACCAGTTACAACTTACAAGATTACAAAAGCCACGGTCTGAACTCGAGAAAACGCAACATAAACATAATAATGATAAAATACAACAACTCTCCACAAAACCTAATTTCCAACCCAATCACTCATACTCTTCGTGGTCACCTGCATAACAATACGTACCTGCAAGATAAAAACAAGCAGCCCACCCCGTGAGGGGTGAGTTAGTTCCCTGGAATGGAACTGGAACGATCCTCCAAACCAACTTATAATATAACTCTTTAATAAATAATAACTTGAAGACAAACACTTAAAACAACACAGAGGAACAAGGCACTTTAAAATCACCAAGTCAAGATAACAAGTTAAGAAAAGAGATAAGTAACAGAAAGTGAAAGTTAGTCAATTAAAAGAAATCACACCATAGGTTAGTGAACATCCATTGCTTGTGTTAGATTCAGTTCCAGTTAGGAGTAGGAAGACCCAAGTAGTCACTAGGACTAGGAATGAAGAAGAGATCCAAGAACCAGCAACTCAAGAATGGAATAAAACCAATTGGGAGAGATGGCCCCCACCGCCAGTCACGTCCTTTTAGGACAGGGGATATACAGCCCCTCACTATCTAACACGTCCTTTTAGGACAGGGGATATACCGCCCCTCACTATTCCCGATGAAGACGCGCACACGTCACAACAAAAGACTCAGCGCATAGATGAAACGATATCCAGAGTCAAAGGAAGAATTTACCAAGATTGACATTTTCCATATTCCCACTAGATCATTAACTGCACCAGAGCAATACCAAAACACTCAGTCCTACAGAGTGTAGAAGCGTAAACCCTAGGCAGTTAATGTCTAATGAAACGACCAGATAAGAGGAACCAATGATCATGTGAGTTGTTCATTCAAGGCTCAGTTAGTCACATCAAGCTGAGTTAGTTACACAAACAGTTTCCTTTTGAAATTCATTTAAGCTCAGTTAGCGTTTTTCAAAAACGTCTCTTAAGTCTGTTAGCAAAAGCATCTGAGTACGAGAAATCGTACCTGGTATACGTAGAAGCAGTAACCAACTTGAAAGTGCGAACTTCCACTAATAACCTATAATTAAGGTGTTCTAAGTATTGATTAGTTAAGGAACTTATACACTAAACATCTTTTATTCTTACTGACTTATAGTTTCAGGTTACCATTATTCTCTCACAAAGATTTGGGCCAGATTTTGTTAATTAAATCTTTTGTTAGACCCAACTCATTTAATCTGGAATGATTTAGGATTTATCCCGAGAGTGGCCCAAACTCTCGTTGAATTATTTAAGTGGGCTTTTTGGAGTTCATGGACTTAGGCCCAGTAGGATGGCCCAAGTCCGCGTTTACCTTTTCGTTAGTTGATTAAACTTCCTAAAAAGAGTTTGTGAGGTTTCGAACGTGCAACCTCGTTTTAAGTCTAGGTTTGACTTGACCATTTACGCCATTGAACTTGTATGTCTTGAGGGTACATTTAATTTTATTTCAATCACCTACTCTTAGTCATAGGGTTAACTTAATTAAGCTCTTAAGTTATAGTGGATTAATTTTACTTTAATACATGACTAAGGTTTAGGATCTATATTTCGCCTAACAGTCCATTAATACGTCACATTAACATTTAATGTTTTGATTGTTGCGTATGAACTAGGTTTACTCGAGTGTCCCCTCTTATTACATTTCCCATAGGTATGTATTTCCTTTATTTATTTTAATGTGTATGCATGTACATGTATTAGAATTTATTTATTTTTGATCAAAAGGAGATATATTTAATTAACCAGGAGGATCAAAAGAAAGATCCGAAGATAACAAGTGAGTACACATAGCGGGGGGGGGGGGGGGGGGGTTAGACATCACAACATAACCCCTTTTACAAGAGAGTGCCACTTTAGCCATGGCATCAGCTACTAGGTTTGCTTCCCTCCTAATAGCTACGATAGAACAGGAGTGAAAACATTGAGAAATCTCTTTACAAGCCTTGATGATACCTTCCAGAGGATGATTACAAGTAGTGCCATGATTAATAAGATAAACCGCTTCGGAGGAATCAGACTCAATTGTGATTTGTAGAAGATGCCTATCCCTAGCGAGAGCCAATCCATCGTAAATCCCCCACACTTCAGCTTCCAGGATACCCACTTCACCAAGCAAATGTGTGAAACCAAACAGCCAAGAGCCAGTGTGATCGCGTCCAACACCACTAGCCGCTGCCAGCCCATTGGATGTCACACCTGCATCTGAATTAATCTTCACAACATTGAAAGGAGGAGGAAACCAGGACCTTGTGACTTTAGATTGAAGGTTGCTGACATTGAGCCGATCAGCGAGATTGGGGAGATTTAGGTAGCCCCAAATCTTACTTAGCAACATCTGGACTGGAAGATCACTAGCCACAGGAAGCTGCTCATGAAATTTCCTGTTCCTCCAAAACCAAAGTGTATGACAAGTGATAGCAAAAATTTGTTTCCACAAGGCTATCCCAAATCTAGGTATAAGGATGTTGCATTGCAGGTTCGATTCAAACCACTCAAGAAGAGAATATGATCATTATTCCCCTGAATTTGAAGAAGATTAGAGAGAGAGCGCCATACATTCTTACTGATCTTACAATCTTTCAAGACGTGAAGGGTATCCTCAGCCTCCCCACAAGCAGCACACCTAGCATCCTGAGCAAGCCCCCGAGAAAAGAGAAGTTCCTTGGTCTTCAGACCCCCGGAAGCAGCAAGCCAGAGAAATGATTTAACCCTTTCTGGAATGTTCAGCTTCCAAATATACTTCCAAAAAGAACATTTTAGACCAGGAACAATAATTAAATCATAAGCAGAAGCAACAGTAAAGGATCCTGAGTTATTCTTGGACCACGTGACGGAATCAGACATATTAGCATCAAAAATTGCTTTAGAAGCTAAGGAATTCAGAAATCGAGGAGGCAAAACATTCTCCAATAATTCCCACTTCCAACCTCTACCGGGCTCCCACATTTGATCAACTGTGGCATCACAGTTCACATTAGTGCTATGATTGTAAACATCCATCAAAGGGATATCAGACAGCCAAGTGTCCTTCCAGAATAAGATCTGCTTACCATTCCCTAGCTTCCATTTTGCACCTTTGTCAATAATCTCAGAACTGTCCAAGATATTTCTCCAAGCACTGGAAGAGTTCCTCCTATCAGTTCCGGAATATTTATTGAGGAGCACCTTGGCCCAGAGCTTATCCTGGTTATTGAGCAACCTCCAACTTAATTTAGCTAGGCATGCCTTGTTCATAGCAGAGGAGATCCTCAGACCGAGACCACCCTCCTCCTTAGGTCTGCAAATTCGGTTCCAGGAAATGGTGTGCAGCTTCCTCTCATGATCCTTGTGGCCCCAGAGAAAGTTCCTGCTCAATTTATCAATCTTCAAACAAGTAGCATTAGGCACTTTCTGGGACATCATACTGAAAACAGAATAGAGTTAAGCACAGATTTAACAAGAGTCAAATGGCCAGCAAATGACAGGGATTTAGCTTTCCATCCAGCTAGTCTGTTCTGGATTTTATCAAGAAGATAATTAAAGTGATCAGACTGCATACGACCATGGATTAGGTTAAGACCAAGGTATTTCCCCAGGTTATCAGCCACAGGGATGCCTAAAAGGCGGCTAAGCTCCAGTTTTCTTCTAGCATAAACGTTATTAGAAAACAAAAGTTTAGACTTGCTGTGACTTACTATCTCACCAGAAGCATAACAAAAATCCCTAAGAACATTCATCATATAAAGGGCATTAGAGGCAGAAGCAGATCCCATTAAAATTAAATCATCAGCAAAGAAGACATGAGAAAGCTTAGGGCTAATCCTACTCAGCTTAATGGGAATCCATAGTTTATTCTCAATGGCCTTGTGAATGAGGTGGGATAATCTCTCCATGCAGAGAACAAATATATAGGGGGAAATAGGGTCCCCTTGCCGAATGCCCCGGAAGGGAAAAAATTTATCAGACTGACCACCATTCCAAAGAATCCTCATAGAAGGGGATTCGATACAGAACATAACTAGATTGATGAAACTACTAGGCAAGTTCAAACAGAGTAAAGTATTTCTGATGAAAGACCATGAAAGCTTATTATAGGCTTTCTCAAGATCAATCTTCATAACCATCCAGCCATCTTTGCAAGAGGTTTTCCTCATAGAATGAATAACTTCTTGCATGATGACATGGTTGTCTTGAATAAACCTACCAGGGATGAAACTGGTTTACAAAGGAGAAACAATATCAGGAAAGAAGGCTTTGATTTTAATCGCCAACAGCTTAGAGATGATCTTATAGCTGGTATTACAAAGAGCAATGGGTCTAAACTGACTCAAGGAGGAGGGAGAAAGAGTCTTAGGGATCAAACAGATAAGGGTTTCATTCAGCTCTTTAGTGAAACTAGTAGAGGAAAAAGCCTCAAGCACAAATTCGTAAGTTTTAGTCTTAATGGTATCCCAATGCTTCTTAAAAAACCACGCATGAAAGCCATCAGGACCCGGGGCTTTAAAGCTACCCATAGAGTTAACTACCTGAACCACTTCATCCAAAGTAGGGAGATTGCTACACTCTCTAAGATGGGCTTCACTCAAAGACAAAAAAGCATGGAAATTAGAGACACAGATGATCTCAGAATCCCGAGAATAGAGATTCCTGAAGAAATCAACCGCTAACAGCCTAAGATTCTGCTCACCTTCAATAGTCTGGCCATTCGCATCCTGGAGGGAGAGAATTCTATTTCTAGCCCTCCTAACCATAGTCTTCCTATGAAAGTAGCTAGTATTTCTGTCCCCAAATTTAACCCACAGATCTCTAGATTTCTGAAACCAGATTAGTTCCTCCCTCAACAGGACAGACTCAAGTTCACGAAGAAGCTCAGCCTCAAGATTTTTCAGGAATGGAATCTGCCTAACTTCTAACCGCTTCTGAATGCTAGCAATTCTAGCCAGGAGCCTCCTCTTAGTAGCAAAAATATTACCAAAAACCTCTTTATTCCAGCTATTCAAAACAAGACTAAGATCAGAAAGATTCAGAAGCAAGCTCTTATCCTCATTCCAATGCTCCTTGATAGTCCTCATATAATCAGGATGAGTTGCCCAAGCAACTTGAAAGCGAAAAGGTTTAGAACCAGAAGGCAGAACAGATGAAGAAGGGTTACAGCAGGTCAAGACAGGGGAATGATCTAAAGCAATCCGAGGGAGATTAATACTCCAGCAATTAGGGAAGGCGTCAAACCAGCCGCTAGAAACAAGAGTTCTATCTAATTTAACAAAAATTGATCCGTTAGTCCAAGTGAAAATATTGCCTTTAGACGGCAATGGAATGAAACCATTGGACTGAACCCAATCCCTAAAAGCTCTACTGCCTCTATTTAAAACTCTAATACCACCCTTTTTCTCATCCAAATTCAGGATAGAATTAAAGCCCCTGTAAGCATCCAATTCAGATCCCTACAATGTCTAAGCTCATTCAAAGACTGCCAGAGTAAAATCCTATTATTATCAAGAGGGCTTGCATAAACAAAAGTACAGAAAAAACAAGCATTATTTTTAGAAATAACAGAGTGGATAAACTGAGTATTATGCGCAAGAATAGAGATATTCACAGAGTCATTCCAAAACAACCAAAGACCACCACTGAAACCAACAACATCCACTCTAGAACTATGAGAAAATCCAAGTTTCTGACAGATACCATCAGCTCTAGAACCACTAACCCGAGGTTCACATAAAAAGACAATATCAGGACAATGATCAGAGATTAAGTTTCTCACAGTAGGCAAAAAGCTGGGCTTACAAGCACCACGAATATTCCAAGACAAAATCTTAAGAGACAAATTCATAGAGAAGAAACAGATCAGAGACAAAAGGAAAAGGGACAGTTAAGGAATAACTCCCTGTTCACCCTTCAGAGTATCTTCCACCAGGATAGTCTCTTGAGACCCTAGCTCTTTCGGATCCACCTTCTGATTATCTTGATCCAAGAAATTAAGAGGGTTGGAGTAGAGGCTATGAGAATCAGACTCTCTTCCTCCTACAGGCACTTGATTAGCACTAACCATACCGTGAGTGGAATCATCCTGGGTAATATGGCCACTACTCGCTTTACCATCTTGATTCATCCTGACCTCAGATAGCTGCTCCTGATCCATCTCAATCAGGGCAGCAAAGGAGTTCTTACCATCAACAATAGGAGGAGCCTCTTTAATGGGAACTGTGGATTTCGGTCGAGGCTTTGACTGAGCCTCCTCTTTTTTCTTCCCACTAGTACCAGCATCTTTCTTGGGAGGCCCTTTCTTCCTCCTAGAAACCTTCATCCAATCACCAAAGTTGTCAGCCTCCTGCGGCTTTTCATCCACTGGTTTCCTGACCATCTTATACCCTCCTACATTAACTTGAGCACCAGAATCCTCAGCCAAAGGACAATTAGACTGAAAATGACCAAAACGCCCACATAGAAAACATAATTGATGGATACCCTCATAAACAATTCTCTGGGTTTCTTTCCTGAAATTAAATTTCCCAATCAAAGGTTTGCCAAGTCAATACTGACACACCCCGCCCATTAAAAGCAATACCCAGACTCGATACCTCCTCAGCCTCAATCTTTCGAACCCTACCAACCAATCCTCCTATAACCGTGAGAACTTCTACATCCAGATATTCGACTTTCAAATCAGGAAAACGGATCCAAACATCAAGATTCTTAAGCGCTTCAGAGTGCACATCAAAATCTCTAAACCATCTCCTAATAGTAAGGTAATGATCAGAAACCATCCAAGGCCCCCCATAAAGCACATATTTCCTATCTTCAAGATATTCGAAAACAACCGAGAAATACCCATTTCCTAAAGGAAAGATATCAAACCTCCCTTTGACTCACCATCTCTGCATAAGCCTTTCATACATGATTGGAGTCGGGAAACTCTTCCCAAGCAGCTTGACAATAAGCTCCTTCTTCCATTTGCTGTTTATATTCTTCATCACGATCGTCGGAAGAGTAACCCTCGGGCATAATGGGTCATCTCCCAACTCTTCATCTTCAACCTCAACATCTGACATCTCATCGCCTGAGGACTCACCGTCTTCCATCACAGGCTCTTTCTCGACCACATCACGGTAAGAAAACATCGGCCTCTTATCAACCGCACTAGAATCGCCCACCTCCTTCGCAGCAATATCTTGCCTCGGAATCTCCCGAAACCCTCGAAAGCTTCGAATCTTCCGCTTCTTGATGGCAGTCGCAGGAACATCGTCCGACTTTGATGCTTGAAACTCCATGAGCAATAAGCTACTCACGAATCAGGGAAAAACAAACAAGAACTATGCAGTCGCTTCACACTGGGGAGAATTAGAACCAAAGCACTGGGAACCGACAACAGAGCAGCAATCGGAGCCGGAGAAAAACGGAAACAGAAAGGGGGGAAATCGCCGAGAAGGCGATAACCCTAGAGAAGGGAGAGAGAGTCGCCTCGCATATCGAATCACAATTCCAATTTTGTTGTATTAGAATTTATTTAAGTCATCCTTTATGTAGCTTATTGTATTTAAATTATTTCTATTAACTTCTACATATATCTAAATTCAATATATGTTTTATAAAGTATTTTCTTTTGTTTCATTTCAGTATATTAGCTTCTATAGTATTTAATTAATATAAGTGTAAATTAATTTAACTCCTTGTTTAACCTAAGTTACTATTTTATTTCTTTTATATATATACGTATATATATAATTTTTTTATTTCACTTAAAAGTTTACACCCAAAAATATTCATTAGCACTCTGCATTAAATATTAGTTTAGTCTTGTTATATTTTTCCCAACATATAAGGTTCTTTAATCAACTATACTTTAATTTTTGGTTACATTAAAAACCATATATTATAATATATCTTAGGGAAAATTCAGAATTACAATTTTTAGACCTATTATAAAATTTTCATTTCATAAAAATATCTTTTTAAATTATCTAAATAATTCCATAATACTCAAAACTTATAAAAATTATAACTTACGTTTAAAAACTCAAAACCCATATTAATTTACATCATAATAAACTATATTTTATAAGGAATCTATGGTTAAAATTTTGTGTCCAAATACATTAACGAAGGCCATTAAATAAATTCAACAAGTTAGGGTTTTATTCTGGAATTTATATAACTTAATATATCAATAATTATCCACGTTTTAATCTCGGCCATCCATTCCTATACCCTACGATCTGACGACCCAATTTTCGCGAGTTCTTCAGTAAAATCCCTAAACACCGCGAATGGGAATCGATCGATTCCTCGTGATCTAGAGAATGGAATTCGACAATTTTTGTTCCATTCGACTCGAAATCAAAAAACGAATTCAATGGTACCCATTTCGTTACCTATAATGCAGTGCTCTACAAATTTGATATTGGGTTCGTTTCGGTTTAGGGCTTAACACTTCAGATTTGAATTTTTGCCAAATTCTCTTAACACGATGCATAATAAGTGGAATTGAAAGTTGGTTTAGGTCGGTAATGAAAAACCGAATAGCAATACCGGAGGAATTGGTAGGAAACTCACCAGAGAGGCGCCGGTAAGGAGAAATCGAAATCGATTTCTTGAAAAGTTTGAAACTTCAAGCTGTTCGAGTAGCGAACTTTGCAGATCTATAAAATACGTTCTAGATCGAATTAGGATATGTTTTTGGGCTTAATCGAAAGATTAGATGTAGCTCTACAAATTGATAGCAACATCTTAATCTAATATGCAATATACGGAAAGAAATCTAAACCGAAAGTTATGAGTTTATACCTTGCGTTTTTCTGGAGATTCTATGATTTTATGTGCAGTTCGAGTTGGCTACTTCACGGACCAACTCGCGCTAACCGAGAAGGATTCAGTCCATGAAACCTACCACATTTTAAAGTAGGAATGTAACTCTAAATACTAGTGGAAGAATCATTGAATTTGATAGATTAGAGATAAAGTTACAGATCTCACAAGATCTGGGTTTACCTATCGATTTCTGGAAAAATCTGGGCAGGAAATCCACCGTGTAATACCCCCACCCGAAATCCAATAAACTGAACGGCGATCACTCCCAAATAAAATATAACTACAGCGGAAATAAATACAACAACCGGGCGGTATTACAATGCCGTTGGCCACCCTTGTGACCAACAAGGCTAAGTCCAAATACAATCCTCAAATGTCACGGTCTGGAATACAGGTACAACCCGAGATAATAGGAATTAAACTGAAAGTACAATACTGGGATGAAATAATTAACTAATAGTAGACTCCCAAAGCTTGGTCTACCCCACCTACACTCAGTGTAGTGATCTTCTTAGACTTCAGGTACCTGAAAAATGGGGGTGCCCCCAAAGGGGCTCAGCAAACAATACTGGTATAGAAAACGTGCAGCCCATCGTCTACCGGGCCACACCAAACTACTTTGTCGAACACATGCAGTTCATTTTTTTTATAAAGCTGTAAACAAGCATAATCTGATGATAACAAGTATCCACACAAGGACAATAATGTCACATAGAACAAGACACAGAAGGTCAAGTTAGCTGAACTGAATTCCTTTAATGATAGTCGGTCCACACAATGGGACTGACAGGTATAACTGAATAACTGAGATAGTGAAGGTATAGTGACCTCGTTATAGAGAAGGTTGGGTATAAAAACCCCAGGAGATGACGTAGTCAAACCCTGAAATGAATGGCGTGGGAAATAAGAACCCACTGAGGAATAAAGTCTTCCTCGAACTGAAGGGCATTTGAATCCCGGGAGGAATAGAGTCTTCCTCCCAACTGAATTTTCCGTCGCGACGTAGTAGGAGACGACCTGAGGCAGGTACAACTCCCGTAGCATGCATGGCCAGATCGAACTGGGCTCCTCGTTCTCGAAGTATAGAATTGTTAAGTGTCATTTAAAGACGTTAATAAAGAACACAAAGTGTATTGTCAATTATCACGTTTAGGATAATGACGTTTGTTATAACTGAAGTTAGTGAGAGACTTGAGTACAAGTCCTCGGTATACTGAAGCGCAGGTATTTAATCCACTGGTATAGTAGTGTTGTATGCGTGGGACATACACGTTGTAGTCAGTAACATTCACGCACATAAAATAATACCACAGTGTGCAAGAGTAAAACAACAGTTTACAATAATTATCTTGGTCGTTAATTCAAACAACAGATAGCACACAAGCCGGTGTAATCCGGTAGAAAACAGGTTGCAAGAATCCCATACCGTTCACCGTAGGTTGCAGTTGATTATACCCTGGTCAACGTCTGGTCAAACAAAGTCCTAGAATAGGATTAACTGAGAGGGTTAATTTATATTACCCTGATATAATGATTCCTTTGAATCTTTTAACAAATCTCTTATTTGTTATTTCATGTGAGGTTTTATTTCTTTTAATTACCTCATGATTTTATGTATAACTTATTTGTTATCCCTTTTGATTTCTTTATAAATCCTTTAATGCACATATATGTGTTTATTGCATTTGTTGTTTATTTTATTTGTCTAGGTGACATAACAACTTATAATTTCTTAACTATATTTATATGTCATACATAGACATAAAATTCTTATAGTTTTCATTATTCCTCCTTTAACCAAAAGTAATAATCATTGGTTATCTTTAAATTCCTTATAACTATATAAGTCATAGTTTAAACTTCATAACTCCTTTAATCAAAATTCTTTCTGTCTAATTCCTCCAAAAATCCATGTAGGACCTATATTTATTTTAATCTAAATTCTTACCCTTATATTTCGGTTATTTACAAAACAACCACATAAAATCATAAACCCTATATTAAATTCTAATCTCATTCTATTATAGAGTTTTAACTTCTTATTTAGCTAAATTACAAAGCCACCCCTAATATTTTGGTGTATAGCTATTAAATATTATAACTCTCAAAAATTACAACTTAGCCCCTTAAATTTCGGCCAATATATATTATTCCTTATAATTACAATCTAACCACAAAATCTTATAACCTTTACATAATGTCATGTAAACTATAGTTTTAATTTTAATTCTCCATAAATGCCGAATATATATTTATAAATTCTTAAATTACCAAACTAACCCAAAAGAATTCGGCTTTGGTCTTGAACTTTCCAATAATTACATTTACATCCCAAAACTTTGTAATAGTTCCTTATTAACTTATAAACTATAGTCTAAATATTTAATTCCTTAAAATTTCAAAAGTGAATCTAATAATTCTCTTAATTATGAATTCGCCCCTAATATATTCTAAACTTTCATATCAACTTTTATAAATTACATAATAGCCCAAAACTTTATAAAGTGTTACTTAAACACATGTTTAAATTATCTAAAATTCATAAACTTAATTCCTAACCTTATATATTATAATTACACCAAAACAGCCCCTTAGCTCACGGTTTTTTATAATAAGCACACTAAACTTTGTAAAAATTACATTTAATCCACATAACTTAATTATTAGTCATTTAGACACTAATAGAATATTTTTAACTCACCAAACTTTATGATATAAATTTATATACCTAAGTAGCTCATTAAAACTTATTTATCAAGTAGAACATTCGGCCATAATTTAAATGAGACCTTATGTTATATAAAGTGGATTTATATGTCTAAGTAATTATAAATAAATTCATAGGAGTCATATAACTCATGTATAAATTATTGTAATGTCTTATATAATTCTAAGCTCAAAATAAAGCATTTTTGCCTAAGACTTTTCGGCCTAAATTTATTTGTAGCATAAATGAATTTTGTGACACAAAAATGTGTCTTAAGGTAAATATTTTCTATATATGTTATAGTTATATTTTTGGCATATAAAACCATATAATTTCGGTATTAATAAACCTAGGAGGTGTACATAATTTTGTACAATTTTTAGAAACTTAACAAAGACTTATATATATAAAGATTTATATAGTAAACTTACTTCTTAACAAGGTGGTTAAGTGCTTGAACTTCTTCTTGAATCTCCAAGCTTTCTCCAAGGTAATTTTGTTGCTCCTTTTCGGTTTTATGCAAGAGATGAAGGATGTTTAGGAGTTAGATCTTCAACAAAGATCTTAAGTAGATTTGGAAGTAGTTTTACAAGACTTTACCTTAGACCTTTGTCTTATAATTTCGGCTCACCCAAAGGTAAATGAAGAGCAAGTTTTCCTTCATCAAAATGAAGAAGAAAAAGAGACTTAGAAGAAGTAGAACTTGGTTACACATAAAAATGTGCTTTAAGGGTTTTCAAGCTTTGAAACCTACCTTAAGATAACCTTGAGATGCTCCTTGATTTAGTGTTGGTTTGGACAACCTCCTTGGAGAACTAAATGTGGCCGAACCCAACTTGATATGCTAGGAAGAGTTTTGCTTCAAGACTTGCCAAGAAATGCTAGGAAATTACCTTAAGATGAAGATAGAAGTTAAAACTCCATTAATGGACTTAAGAGCTTCAAAGGAAGAAGATGAAGCAAGAAGAGAGAGGAGGGAGCTCGCCAATTTTGGAAATGAGAAGTGCAAGAGAGGAAATGAGACCTAGCTCACGTAAATGCTAGGAAAGAATAATTTGGAATTGATTTTTGTTTTCTTATTTCTTAATGTCAAATGACTATACTTTTCCTTAGTTTAATTCATGGTTGATTGGCTCAATAAATGCCTCCTTTCCAGCTTAAGAAACCGGCCATGTGTGGTGTGACAAGGCATGTGTTGGAAGAGAATGATTATGAGCTAGAAGACAAGGTAAGAAAAGGTAAGGTATCTTCTTTTGATTTTTCTAAGTTTGTGTTGTCTTCTTCCTCATGTAGACTCATTAATTGAAGGTCTGAATGGAGCTTAAAAACCGGCCATGAAGAGCCAAGGAAGAACATGGAAGATTGCTTAGTTTGTAAGAAAAGCAAAAGAAAGGAATCTTAGATCTACTTTTGCCTTTTTGCATTTGTTTTCTTCCTAGCTCACATGGTCTTGCTCAATGTCTGATTTTCGACAGATATAAGGTCAAATGAGACCTATACACTTTGGCATTAAGTAATATAACACATGGGATGGTGAGTCATCATGTTTAAAGCCTTTTATAAACTTTTAAAGCAAATTTTATACTAGTTTTTGCCCTTAAAATCGGCCCCTATAGAGCACCTTGTTGACTAGTCACACCAACTGATTTAGAAGGTCATTTTAACCCTTTTTAATATTACCAATTCGTGGCATGTCAAAAACTACAAGGCAATTGCGTAAAACGCATTTTTCGTGACACCCGAAGGTGTGTTTTTGTGCTCTAAGGAACTTTTTTGGAAACTAATTGTTTTTATGAGTTCCAAGTGTTTGTAAACACTTATTATGGTAAATAAACATATATTAAGATGTTACATTGAGTTATATGGGGTTATATCAACCCGTGACATAATTTACGGGCCATCGGGACACTCCCGGGCCAAAAGGAGCGCTAAGAAATACTCCCGAGGATTTTGTTGAATTTGAGAAACCACTTCGTGGGTTCTCTTTAGAATAATAAATAATGATGTTAGGAACTCTAGGAATTAATTTTATAGGAGTTCGTGCCACCTCGGCACTCCTCCGGACTTTTCGTGCTTTAAGGAGCGGGCGTGAGCACTCCCGAGCACTTTGCGTATTTGACTGAATATAGCTTAGGGAATATATTTATATATTCATATAATGAGTGTATGACCATTTGGTTTGAGTTTTAGAAGGTCATTCAAGGTCATGCTTGATCACATGTTCCTAAGGCGTTTTAGCGTTTATGGTGAAACGACTGTTTTTACATAACGTTTTCATGCATGGGTTTGCATGCGTACGTGAAATGATTTATATTTGGATTATATTCCAATAAATAATGATTAAATAATATAATTTAGATTTGGGGTATTTCACACCGTGATCGACTAGGGAATTTTAGACGCCTTAAATTCCAGTCGATTGAGAATCAGCCTTGGTCATAGAAAGGAAATTTGTAGAGGGATTAGAGATCTACAAAATGAGCTATAGAACTCTAATTTTCATTGAGAGATGAAGGAGATATAACTCGGAGAAGTTACCTTACCGATTCGGTTTTTCTAGAAATCTAGGTTGTGAGTTTTCAAGGAGGCAACTTCAGATCAATTTTGCGGCGGATGTAGAACGAGTTAGGTCATGTATGAGTAATGGTTAGAAAGAGGGTTTGAAGGAGAAGAGAATGAAAGAAACGGCATGCAAAAACACCCAAGGACGGCTGAGATAATGGAGTTTGAAAATGAGGCAATAACTGAGGGTGGCTGAGAAGAGTTAGCCGAAATCTGGGGAGTTCTGGTGACCTGGCGTGGCACGTTTCCCGAGGCGTGCGTGGCTGAGTCAGCCGGCCCTTGCCACATCAGCAACCTTCAAAACTTTGACTCTAAACTTCATTTTTTCATAACTTTGGCTAGGATGATCCATTTTTGACGTTCTTTTTATCAATCTTCTTGGTTTTCGATAACCTTTTTATTGGTATAGGTTTCGTGGGATGGTTTGACCATTATCAAAAAGTCAACCCTAGCAAGGCTTAAGAAGCTTTATGGTTTCTATGATTTTATTTTTACTTTTATGATTTAAATTAATGTTCCAATTATTTCTAAAATCTTTAAATATAGTTGGAGTGTTTAGAATTTTTTCCAAGATTTATTGACTTATAAATCTTATTATTAAATTCATAATACTATATAATAATATATAGTAATCTAATATTTAATAGTAATCTTTAGGATTAAATAGAAGAAATCCCCTAATTTAATTTTCATAATTGACAAGTGTGAAACATATAGGCTTTTTAGGGTTTAATTACCTTATAATTTGTAACAATTCAAGCAATGTTTCCCACTTATTATGTGTTTTTCCTAATATTGATGTTTTGATGAGAACTGATGTATTTTGTATGCTAAATATAGGAAAAACCCAGAGAAATGAAGGATTTACATCATAAGGATTGCAACGAGACAAACGGGGAACAAATCCGAAAAAAAGAGACAAATATTGGTCACGTCCGACCCAAGAGAGCCGGACGTAAATCCGGACATCACATGTCCGGATCCGGACATAGGTCGGACATGACCAAAAATCCAGATCCGAGAGTTTCTACCTTGTCCGGATCAGGACAGAGATCCAGACATGTTTCGAGTTTCAGATCTAGAGGTTCAGTGTCACGTCCGGACCCGGACGCAATCCGAACGTCACACAGCGATGAAAAATAAAAACGCACTCGTACTGATAATTGGGCTTTCGGCGCAATTATCAAACGGGCGGCGCAATTATCAGACCTCAGCTTATATTAAGCAGAAGCCATACTCAATTAATGCAGTGCACACCAAACTTCCACCAACGTCTGTCTATTTCCTCAGCCTATTTAAGGAGTCCTTGAGCCTTCATTTGAAATCGTACATGACTCTCTGAGTCTCTCCATTACACAATCCTCTCTTCTCCCTCTCTACACAACATCTCATCTACGACTCCATCTCCAGTCATAAATCCTTCTCCGTAAACCTTCACCCTCACTCACAGACAAAACCTGCTCGCAGCGCTTCATTTACCCGCGTCCGGACTGATGTCCGGATTCGGACAGCACCAGGACAACGTGTCCGGATCTACGTCCGACCCAAGACAGCCGGACGTGACTCAGACATTTGTGGAAATTGCAGACTCGACCACGGCTTCTAAAATCAGTTTTTCTGCTAAATCCCTCTATTCTTATGCTGTTTATATTGAGCATTGTTATTTTGTCTATGGCTGAGTAGTCGTTTTAATTTCGGGTTACTATGTATCTCTAGAATAATTATTTCTCAACCTTTGTGATTTTCTGCAGTACAATAGAATAAAGTTCTTTTCCCTTATGAATTCCTAGACTTATTAATCTGATCAATTAAATAAGTTTATCAGTTTGTTAGCTTATAAGTTAGAACTGCGGCTATCAATTGACTACAAGGAAAGAACCGGTTAGTATAGAGATGGTAATTCCTCTAAACGCTAACTGGCCATTAATCTAGACTACACTTAAAGCAATTAGTAAACAGTGGATTCATAACGAGAGTTAGGATTCGGTCTTTGCTAATTAGAATTCGTGGAACGGGAGACCGAATACGAGTTACCTTTATTCTAGGGTTTTATTCAGAACACTGTAGAAATCACTTAGGGAAAGAAATTGCTTTTTAGGTTTTTGTGGTACTATTTCATGCTATTGTGTGCTATAATTGACTGTTTTAATGCAATAGTAATTATAGATATACTGTGTGCAAGAATGTGTTTAGATAGAACTTGATGCTCGATCGGTTTCGGGTCTTTGTGTGTCGTTTGTTTCTCTTTCTCTGCTTCATGTTGTTGTGGTTTCTGACTGCTTTTGTTTATCGTTTAGATGGCTCGTACTAGAGGCGGTTTTACACGCACAGGTTCCTCTTCGAGGAATCCCAGACCTGATGACCAGTCCGAGCCGGTCCAGGCCCCACTACGCGACGATGAATTCAGATCGGCTGCCACTCGGGCTTGGTACGACCGGGGCGGGGCCTTCGTTATTGAGAGGCGCATCAGCGATGAAGCTTCAGCTGCCGCCGGGATTACACAGTTGTTTGAGGGTATTGGCGCCGCCAGCATCTTACGTATGGGCGTGGGGGTTTTCTCTCCGGAGTTGGTGCGGGAATTCTACGCCAATGCTGTGGCGTCCGACACGACACGCAGCATTATATCCTACGTACGTCACTACCCGGTTGAGGTAACCCCTGATACTTTCGCTGATCTATTACTCCTCCTAGACAACCATGATTTCCATAAAGAGTTTTCGGAGGATTCACTTAGGGAGAGTAAGACTAGGTGGTTACAAGGGGTTGGGAGTACTACTCGCCGGAGGGGTGAGGAGAATAAGACTGTATTGCCATATGCTATCCTTCCTACCCTTACCCAGAGGACACTAGCAGAGATCCTCAGTCATCAGATCCGGCCTCAGGCTGGAAATGATGCTTCTGACGAGGATTGTGTCCTCCTTGACTACCTCCTGGCCTCACCACATCCACCCGCCCAGCAGATCTCCCTGCCCTACGTGATGTTCAGGCAGCTACATAAGGTGGTGACCTACTTATGGACGAAGAAGAAGAAGATCACCCCCATCTTTCCCATCCTCATCCAGCATCTTCTTACCTCTACCCTCCCCGAGGAGATCTTCACGGACATGGCGATGAGGGAGGGTGAGACACCCATCTCTCTTACGACCTTCAGGAGATGGGGCTTCTTGAGTCTCGATGACGGCAGCTGGGTGAAGGGCAGCTCAGGGCTAGGATCGACCGGCACCTCTACGAGCTCCAGCTCTACACCGGCCACTGCTACCATGGCACCCCCTACGGCACCAGTGATGAGCATCCCACCAGAGATGCAGGCCATGTTCGACTCCCTCCTTCAGCAGCAGCAGAGGATGGAGCAGCGCTTTGGGGGCATGGAGCAGCAGTTTGGGGATGTTCAGCAGCGCCAGGTGCGCATGGAGGGCCACATCGATGACATCCGCTAGACGCAGGAGCACCTCCAGGTTGAGCAAACCTCCATCCGTACCACACAGATTACCCTCGCAGAGCGTTTGGAGCGCAGCGATGCTATACAGAGAGACACAGCCGCTCATCAGGCCCAGACTACCCAGCTCATCCAGATGCTCATGGCCCAGATGAGACATCCGCCACCACCGCCCCAGTGACAGTCATCATACCTTTACTGCTTTCATTTATTTTATTTGTTTTTCAGTATTTTTCTATTTTCTAGAATTTTTCTATTTCTGTTCAAACTAACGACATGACATGGAACTAACAGATGACGTAATGGTGTTTATATTTGGCTGTGCTTAAATTCTGAATTGCTAAGTTTCTTGTTTCTCTGAGCAGTACAGCATAGACCCTGATTTATTTATATGTCCAATCTACTGCGAAACGAATGGCTTGGGAAATTATCAACTTTAATCTGCACAACACGCACACTATCTGTGACTCATGAGGAGTATCTCGACCCCTACAAAACCTCAAGTGTGAGGAAGAACATCTTCCTCGATCTATAATACCAGGGGAGTCTCAGTTCTTAATTTAACTTATGTTCAACCCTTGTTGCATTGCGAGCTAATTAATGCATATGCATCCATTATAAAATATAGCATGTTTTGAAAGCTCTTTTCACTGTTTTTCTTCTATGATCAATGAGGACATTGCTCCTCTTAAGTGTGAGGAAGGAAGGACCTTTCCCTGAAAACATGCTAATTGTTCTTTAATGCCACACTTGCTCTTTGCTGCTCTAATGCCTGTGCTCCGAGTGGAATTAAACCAAGTGAAAACTGTAGGAATCTTTTTGCTCGATGAGGTTTGTGTAAATAATTTTATTTAAAAATACTCTCTTTTCACAAAAATCCGGTAGAATTGCTAGTTGTGGAAACCAGATTATTTTAGCTTGGGATTTTTGGAAATGAAGAGTATGTTTGGAATGAAAAGGATAAGGCAAGGTACTTCACTGATCAAACATTTTTTTCCTAACAATAGCAGGCCTCGTCTATCCGGCTATTAAGTCTTAAGGGTGCCTTAACACCTATCTACCTAAGGTCTCAGGATCTGGGATAGTTGGCCCAACACCGTTACATGGATAGAGAGAAAAGTCTGGGTTATGGAATAACTCTACAAATTCGCAATAATTCAATTGTTTTATATCTCTTGAAAAAGAATGTTCATTGATAAGTGTGAAACATATAGGCTTTTTAAGGTTTAAATACCTTAATTTGTAACAATTCAGGCAATGTTTCTCACTTATTATGTGTTTTTCCTAAGATTGATGTTTTGATAAGAACTGATGTGTTATATATGTTAAATGCAGGAAAAACCCAGGAAATAAAGATTATACATCATAAGGATTACAACACAACAAACGGGGAACAAATCAGGACAAGAGACAAAAATTGGTCTTGTCCGGATCAGTTTGGCCGGACACAAAGCCGGACATCTCTTGTCCGGATCTGATTGGGCCGGACGCAAGCCGGACATGACTAAAATTCCAGATCCGAGAGTTCGCGTTTCAGATCTAAAACTCGGTGTCACGTCCGGATCAGGACACAATCCGGACGTCACACAGAATTGAAAAATAAAAATGCACGCACTGATAATTAGCCTTTCGGCTAATTATCGAGCGGTGCATTACAGACAGTCGGCATGTAAACAGGGGAGCGGCGCACTACAACATTGATTAATCCAGGCTCCATGCTCAATCAACACAAACGTCAAAATCACCACTAACCCTTGTTTCCTCCTCTAACCCTATATAAACCCCTTCTGCCTTCATTCCAAATCACACCTGACTTCACAGTCTAAACCCTCATCTCTCCCTCTCTGCATATCCTCTCCTTCACACACCCCATCTCCATTCATCAAATCCCCTCCGTAAAACTGCATCGTTCACTCACAAAATCCATAATCATTCCCTCTAAAACCTCCGTAATCTTCACCGGTCATTCACACACATATCCCGTATCCATACACACCATTTAGCCGCGTCCTACCCTTGTCCGGATCCGGACACACACGTTCCACCCACGTCCGGATCACGTCCACCCCGGCTTAGCCGGACACGCTCATTTTACACATGTCCGAATCACGTCCGACCCTGTTGATCCGGACACCTTACAAACCTCACCAAAACTTCCACTTTCACCCCATTTCACCCTGTCCACTCCATTATCACCAAGATCAACCTTCAAGCTAGCACGACACAAGGACAAAGGACAGAGCGAGCAAGAAGATCTTCGTAACAGATGATTTCTTCTAACTCTCTCTCATTTATGATTTTAATCGTTATGTCTAGCTAAGAGGATATACTCTAGGGGAAGGGATGTTGTAATTAGCTAAACTTTGCATTATGTTATTGCTTATTTGAGACAATTTGGATTGTTCAGGTTAATGCTTTTAAGTGCTTTTAATAAACATTGCTAAGTTATTATAAGCCCTCGAATCATGTTATGATCAGATAGGTGATTAGCATTGATGGTCCTATTAACCTGTTACCTGTGATAATTGCAATCGGATAGATTACATTAGTCACTAGGAGCTTTAGTCCCGATTGAACCAACCAGACTAGTAATTCTGTGCATTAAAGCCATCTAGATATACTTGCTAGGTCTAGACTAGAACTACATGCCCTGACTAGATGAGCTGTCTGGAATTAAAGACTTAATATAGAGTAGATAACTGAGAATTACAAGCCGATCCAAGTCTCCACTTAAGCGGTATAATATGCAGAACCTAGCTAGTGAAACAACTCCCTGAACCTAGAGTACCGTTCACACTCCCAAGACTATCACTTTACTTTATCTGCTATTTACTTTCTTGTTATTTAATTGCAACCCAAAACCAAAACAAAACCCCTTTTTGAGTTAATCATTACCTAAGGCTAGACTTGCTTATCAAGTCCCGTGGATTGACACCCCGGTCGCTTCATTGAATTACTATACTATTTCGACCGGGATTTTTGCAACCTGACGATCTATTGAACTATTGAATTCTAGGATTATTTCTAGGCTTTTAATATACCAAATAAATCGTTTGCAAAATGGTGCCGTTGCCGGGGACTTGACTTTTGTCTAGTCCCTAGCCTTTGTTAATTCTCTACTTTATTGCAACACACTGTTTATAATTGTTTGTTTTGTAATATATTTTTATTTTAATTTATTTCTGTGTGCCATTTTATACAATTGTTTTTCATTACTTTAAAACTCACTCATTTTGTTCCTTCCTCTCGGGCTGATTATAAGCACCTAGTGGATGCGAAGAACACGCTCAACTGGTCCCCCGGATACAGACTTCGATCCTGAAATCGAAAGAGTATACCTCCATGCTTTGAGAACAAGAAGGCAGCTTGACTTCAATATGGCAGGAAATCATGACCAAATTGGAGCAGGTGCAGTGGCCCAATACACGATGGGAAGGATAAACAGACCACCAGCCACACCAAGACGAGGGCCAGTGGTTCTACCCAATCTAACTGCAGAACTTATAGCCGATTGGCAAAAGGTAAAACCTTCTCTGTAACACCCCTGCTAAACCTGTACCTAAAACAATATAATCGCAGCGGTAACATAAAAGAATGTCGCTCTAATGGTGTCACTGTTATCACTCGCCCATACGGGTGATAACTGTTACCTGATAATCAACATACGAAACGTATTCCCGCAGTGACCACAAGAGATAGATAGTAGTGCTAAAACAATCTTAAAACAAATCCAACATCAACCTTTATTACAAACCGTACTCGTGAGCAACTAATCCAAAAACTTACACCTCGGTTTACAAAACCCGAGTCCTTAAACATCTGTAGTCTCATACCGTACCAAGTCTAAACAACAATAACAACAACTGTCGCGCCCCGCGTCGACCCTCCAGCTAATCACCTGCAATAAATATGGTTTGTGGTATGGGATCAGCCCCTGCTGAGTATGTTATCACATGCCCCGTCATGCCCCCTCGGACCCCTCAATTATTTGGTCGAGAGCATGGGGTTCATTACATGCGATACCATTTTAATATTTAAACTGTAAAACAATTAACAGTAATAACCACATAAAAACATAACCATCAATACACATAATATATATATATATACCACACAGTACAACCAGGGAACAACCAGCGAAACGACGAGGATAATAAACAAGTATTAACTCCCGTCCTTGGTGTAGTAACCAATAATGTTCGCCACTGTAAAAGTAATAATTGTTCAGTTATACCTAGTGACAATGTCTCATTAAAACGATGTGCCTCTAATACCCATATATTATGGCGGGTCACCCAAGGCAGTAGCCACTCCAGCGGTAGAGTCTCCGACCAACGAGCCATCCAAACTCACGGGAAATTTTCTTGATACTTACGGACCCGTACGCGGACATCCTAGTATCGTTGTTGTGATCACAGCGCCCACCAAGAGCCACATCCTCTTGGCTTTCCAATTTTTGTTCAATCATACCATCGCATCGCATTACCAAATTTCTAACATAGTAGACTAAGGTCGTTAGTCTAAACCGGAGTCTGTAAACTCGGGATCCAATGTCAGATACAAGAGCGGCGTTAGCAAGGCCAATGCTCTGTATAAAAGTCTCGGATAATATATATATATATATCTTATTATCCTAGTGCTACAACGTTTTCCTGATGATCCTTATAATTCATATAAGATAGCACCATAGCCGCTAGTTCGTTTTATATATATAGGTTCATATATACGAACCAATACTGTTAACTCAACAACAGTAAATAATAAGCAGCTATAAATATACAGTTCACGTATATCTTTAACACATTCAGACAAACAATCTTATCACAGATCACACAGAAGTCTGAACTGAGGAAGACCTCAGAGACAATCAGAGACACGTAACAACATACCGTTCACCCAGAATATAGTACGGTGGAGTATGAAATCAGCAAAAGTCCGATGCTCCACGTGACGTCTCTAACAATCTAAGTAATACATAATGCTACTGATTAGAAACCTGTATAACAACATAACTCTACGGCACCCCGTACCGTCACTAATACCTCCCGGTTAATCCCCCGTTACTAACTGTCAATGTTTGTCGGGTTTTCGGTTTAACTCAGGATTTGGAAAAACATTATATTACATGAGGAGTTTCCTCCCGTATAGCTATACACTCAACGTTTGAACTTGTTATCGCATGTAACTTAATATACCTTGTATATCGTATAGTTTGTTTCTATATTGCATGTATAATTCTTTACCATGTATTATACATCTCACCTTAGTAGTTATTTTTCTAAGGTTTGTTTTTCCAAGTTTAATGGAGTATAATTCGTGTATAAAATACCATGAACTAGATATATTCTTATCATTTCATGTATACTCCTAACATTAGAATTCCATATCTGATGTTTATAATTCTTTTTCTTTTTATCTTCATTCTTTTAAATCATGGTAATATATAGTTATTGAACTATATTATATTTTCCATAAAATAACATGTATTTATTATATATATACATTATAGGACTATTTATTATATGGTAAGTCATTATAATATATATTCATTCTTTTTAATGAATACCTCTTATATTATAAATGTTATAACTCTTATAACATTAAAAACCATATTATAAATTTTCATTCAAAAATAATATTATTTTCGAACAGCACCTATAATTCTCAAATATTTACAAATCAACCCCATTTAATAACATATAGTTTCTAATGTCACCAAAACTATATATTATACATATATCTCCATAAAACCTTATATATAATTCCAAAAATTACCAAACTATACCAAAAGGTTATAAATATTATTATTAACCCTATAATTCCTCTTAATCTCGGTTTCACCACATTAATTACCCATTTGTAACAATGTTATGAAATATCTTATATTATACTTAGATAATTCATATAAACTCCAAATTTAACCAAATCAACTTCTAAAAATTCCTAATAACCTAAGGTTTGTACTAATCTCCATTTAGTACCCCTAGTTTTTAGAAATTACAATATCACCCCAAATATCATAAATCTTTTACAATTTAATAACTAACTTATTATAAGGTAGTATTTTAATTCCTTAAATTCTCCAAACTTAGTCAAAGTCTCCTATATAGTCAACTTGACTTCTAATACCCAAATAGGACTCAAACTTTTCGGTAATTACAATTTCTAACCTATAGTTTTCTATTTTTACAATTTTGACCCAAAACTTTATAAAATGTTATAATTTTCATTAAATTCATTTAAAAACCCTAAGTTTCTCTAAATTAAGCCCACGACTTATTATTTAGCTAGTAATTACCATTTGGCCCCAAACTTAAATATATAAGCATAAATTAAACTAAATAAGCTTGTAAACTTAAATTAAAATGGCCTAATGACATGGCCTTATTAGAACCTTGCTTTATAACATAAAATTACACATAAATGTCTCAAATAACACAATTAATTCTCGGCCTCACTTTGATTTAAATATTTTTCCACATAATGTCATAATTTGACCATTATGTTAATTAAATCACTTAAATGACTAGCTTAATTTATCTTAGTCATTTTTTTCCATTCTTAGGTTATAAATAACCCATATATTATATAACACTCTCGGCACATATTAATATAAACTAAGAATTACATAAAATCATAAGTTTAAGGTGTTTATACCTTGATAAACTCTTGTATGGGCTCGGCACCTTGGAGTAAAATTCACCACAATATTTAGACATGTTTAATACACCAAAACAAGATATAGTTATACTCCAAGCTTGAGCTTAACCATAAAGAACAATTAATGTAAGATTTAAGGCAAAATTCACCTTAAAAATGCTTGGAAGGTTCCTTAAGATTTCGGCCTAGTTTAGACACACCACAAGGTGTTAAATTCACTATATAAACATAAGGAACACTTAGACAACAACAAGCTGCTGTGGTAATAGGTTTTACCTTGGAAAAATGCCCAAAAAGAGGGTATTTCCTTTGGATCTCGGCCACCCTTGCTCCAAATGGCTAACCAACAGATTCCACATGAAAAGGAGAAGAAGATGAGGCTATTACCAAAGTTTCACAGCCAAAATCAAAGGGAATCAAAAGTTATGAGCTTAAAGCACATTTTTACCTTAAAATGAAGATTTGAAGTTCCTTGGCCCTCAAACTGAGTTCATTCGAGATTAGCTCTTGTTCTAACCTTATAATACTGGGAATAAGCCATAGGAAAAGATAAGCCACGAAATCCAAGTGTTGGTAATCAAAGGATGAAGAAAAAGGGCTAAAAATGACCTTAAATCATTACCTTAGGAGCTTATTGGATTGAATTGCCTTCCTAACTGAATAACACAGCTTGGGAGAGTTCAAGAACTCAGACTCCACGTTTGGAATGGAGCAAGAGGCAAGAGAGAGTCAAATTTGGTGTTTAAAGGCATAAAATCATAAAATAATGAATAGTACTAGGTGACTCATTGCATTAGCTGTCCAAACTGAATAAGTGAATGTGTGTGCTGTCCTCCCTTCCCTTAATGCCTGCCGACACCCCTTATACAAGCTGGCCAATTCGTTGACCAAAGGTCAACTTGACAAATGTGCTTAAAAATGGCACTATTTGGGTACTATTCACAATAAACTGTCAGTTTTGGATTTTAATTTTCAAACTTGGATTTAGACTTTTAAATATAGTCTATCATGTCCAATAAATGTTTTAAATGATGTACCCATGTCTTTAAAATGACAAAAAGTCATTATCTTAGAGCTCATAGACAAAAACGTGCGTTAAGGTGATTTCAGGGCACTTTTTGTGTCACCGTGTGTTTCTGAGCTTAGTTTTCTTTGAGAATTGTTTTGTTGTGTTCCTTACTTCATTACAATGTTTAGGAATCCACTTTGGATCCTATTTGAGGTCATACAATCTTCATGGTGTCTTAAAGCACATTTTTGGCCTTACCGATCTTAAGGCATGTTTTGCCTTGTTGAGATCTTTTAGATTGTTCCCCAATAGTGTTAAGATGTTTTATAACCATCTTTAATCATTTGTATATCATTTATCTGAGTTTATAAGGTTAGGGGTATTTCATTCTCACCAATCCAATGCTGTTAGAAATCACCCTGCAGGTACTTTTTCAGGTGCAGACCCATCGGATGCATTAGACCATGTACATCGCTTTCTGGTGCATTTGGACTCTCTTGGCTTATCTTAAGGATTGGAGGAGTACGCCAGATTAAGCCTGTTCCAGCACAACTTATCAGGAGAAGCCTCGAAATGGTTCCACAGACTACCACCAGGCATCATTACCACCTGGGTGCAAATGATGGACAAATTCTACGAGAAGTACATTTCCATCTCCCGGACATGACAAATGATTGCCGACCTGATGGCATTCAGACAGAAGGGTAGTGAGACAGTCTGTGAGGCGTGGGACCGATTCAAAGAGCTACTCCGCCAGTGCCCTCACCATGGTCAGGACATCACTTCACTAGCTCAGGGATTCTTCCAGGGGTTAAAAGACGAACACAGAGGCGAGATAAGATCCGCCCTAGGAGGAAACCTGCTAGCAAAGAGTGGGGAGGATTTCATGGCATCTATGGAGTCCTACTGTGAGGAGCTTCGCCAATGGAGCAGCAGTGGAGGACGAGTATTCTCGATAGGTCAGAGTTCTTCCAGAGCTCCAGACCCGATGATGGAACAACTAGCCTCCGAGCAAGCACAGATGAGGACCACGATGGGAAGCATGGCGAAAATGCTTGAACAGCTCACCATGGGGCCAACCACCAGGCAATCCGCCAAGAAAATCTCTACAAACGAAGCTTGCTGCTCTCAGTGTGGAGATGCACACGACTATGAGGACTGCCCACAAGTAGCCGAGATGAGGCAAACCGAGGAGGCCAATGTAATAGGCCAGTTCAACAACAGGCAACCCTGGGTGCAGAATCAGCACCAAAATCTGAGGTACGGAAATCCTAACAATGCACTAAATTCACATCAAATGCAGCCTCAGAGGACGAATCAGGGGGGACCACCCGGTTTTTCAAGGCCTCAATATAATCAATTCCGGCCACAGCAACCTCAAGCTCAGCAACCATCTTTGAGCTCAAACAATGCCAGTCTAAAGGAGATGGTGGATAAGCTGATGGCTTCTCAAGAACAGCAAACGGTAATCAACCAGAAACTAGAGAACGCCATGGTGGAGATGCAAGGAACAATGAGTCAGTTGACTCAATTCCTCATGCAGCAGAGACCTTCTGGATCATTGCCTTCCCAACCAGAAACCAATCCAAAGAGCAGTTGAAGGCAGTGTCGGTCTCAGACGAAGACTGTGAGGATTCTGAAGAAGCAGCAGCAGTTACCCTGAGAAGTGGGAGGAACTTAAAAGAAAGTGCAGGAGCCGTACTGATGAAGAGACCGAGCCTCTTTCTAATACCGCCGGTGCACCATCAGGGCATCCTCCCTCCTGAGGTAGTTTCTGAGGAGACCCAGGCTCCTATTCCTTCTCCTCTCTTTCTACTGCTGTTAAAAATAAAAAGGGAAAAATATCTGCAAAGGAACTTCCATTTCCAAACCGTCTCAAAGAGCGAGAGCTCGATGAGCAATTTGGAAGATTTTTAGATGTTTTTAGAAAGCTGACTATCAATATCCCTCTTATTGATGCGATTAAGCAGATGCCGAATTATGCTAAATTTGTGAAGGATCTGATTTCGAATAAGAGGAAAGGAAATATAAAGAGAAGGACACCATCCAGCTGACCGAAACTTGTTCAGCAGCTCTCCGACAGATGCTGCCTCCAAAGCGTGGTGATCCTGGTCAGCCCATCATCCCTGTTCAATTGGAGACATGGATTGCGGATACGGTCTCTGCGATCTAGGAGCGAGCATCAACCTGATGCCATACACCATGTTTAAAAAGCTTCATGGGTGAGCTCGTTCCCATTCATTTCAGACTCCAGTTAGCTGATAGATCATCGATCACACCAGAGGTATGGTTGAAAATGTAGTTGTTAGTGTGGGTAATTTTTCTTCCCCGCTGATTTTGTGATCCTTGACATGGATGAAGATGTTGAGGTACCTCTGATTCTAGGTAGACCTTTCCTCAGAACTGCAAAGACTGTTATTGATGTTGACAAGGGGAAGATTACCTTGAAATTTCATGATGAAGAATTAAGCTTTGATATAAATAAGATGATGCAGAAAAACACTTCTTCTCAAGCTGTTTTCTCTGCTGATTTAATTGATAATTCTTATGATCTTGATGATGACTACACCTATAGGAGTATTGATTCTTTTAATTCTTTGTTTAAGTTTTCTGATACTTTAGAGCAGGTAATAAGTCGATCCATTGAGGATGACAAAGACAGCTTTGAGATGGCCTCGGTCGTCCAGCAGCTAAATCAAGGGAAATCATACTTTCGTTCCTCCTCTCCTCCTGTAGAAAAGTTGGACGATCCATCCAAAGACCCATACCTTCAATAGAGAAGCCTCCTACCTTGGAACTTAAATCTCTCCCTTCCCATCTAAATATGTTTTCTTGGCAGAGGGTAACACCCTGCCTGTTATTATCTCTGCATCTTTGTCTATTTGCAGGAACTAGACTTCTGGAGGTGCTAAAGAAACATAAAAGTGCCATGGGTTGGACAGTTGCTGACATCAAGGGGATCAATCCGGGTTTCTGCACACACCGGATTCATATGGAGGAAATTACAAGGCAGTGAGACAGCCCAGAGAAGGTTGAATCCAAATCTAAAGGAGGTGGTCAAGGCCGAGTACTAAAGCTTCTTGATGCAGGTATTATCTACCCTATTTCTGACAGCCAGTGGGTACTCCAGTCCAGGTTGTTCCAAAGAAAGGGGGGATAGTTGCAGTGCCAAATGAGAAAGGTGAATTGGTACCCCAGAGGCAAACCACAGGTTGGAGGATGTGCATCGATTACCGGCGCTTGAATGAGGCCACAAGGAAGGACCATTTCCCACTACCGTTTATTGATCAAATGTTGGAGCGGTTAGCTGGGAAGGAGTTCTACTGCTTCCTTGATGGGTACAGTGGTTATTTCCAGATTCCCATTGCGCCAGAAGATCAGGAGAAGACTACCTTCACCTGTCCTTATGGTACTTTTGCATACAGGAGGATGCCCTTTGGTCTCTGCAATGCTCCAGCCACATTTCAGCGATGTATGATGGCGATTTTTAATGATTTATTGAGAAAAGTATTGAAGTGTTCATGGACGACTTCTCTGTCTATGGACAAAGCTTCGATGTTTGTCTGGAGCAATTAGACCAGATCTTGGCTCGCTGTGAGGACAACCTTGTGCTGAATTGGGAGAAGTGCCATTTCATGGTACAAGAAGGAATTGTGCTTGGGCATAAGGTGTCAAGAAGGCCTCCAGGTGGACAAGGCCAAGATAGAGGTAATAGAAAAACTGCCCCCACCAACTTCAGTTAAAGATGTAAGATCTTTCCTTGGTCATGCAGGGTTTTACAGGAGGTTTATACAGGACTTCTCAAAAATTGCTAAACCCCTGTCAGACTTGCTTCAGAAGGACATCAAGTTTCAGTTCACAGAGGAGTGCTTGACAGCATTTCAGACTATCAAAGAGAAGCTCTGCTCAGCACCAATTGTGGTCCCACCAGATTGGTCTGAACCATTTGAGATCATGACGGATGCAAGCGACTATGCTGTGGGCGCTGCACTGTGTCAGAAGAAAGATAAGATGCTGAGGGTAATCACCTATGCTAGCAAGACCTTAATTGACGCACAGAAAAATTATACTACTACAGAGAAGGAGTTGCTAGCTGTGGTGTTTGCTCTGGACAAGTTTCGACCATATCTGCTTGGAAGCAAGGTGATAGTCCACACCGATCATTCAGCCCTCAAGTATCTTTTTCAGAAGAATGAATCGAAACCAAGACTTCTGAGGTGGATCCTACTTCTCCAAGAATTTAATTTAGAAGTTGTGGATAAAAAGGGGAAGCTGAACGGAGTTGCTGATCACCTATCTAGACTTGATATCCCTGATGATGGAATCCCGATCAACGAATTCTTCCCTGATGAGACGGTGTTCAAAATTGGAAAAGTAGATGAACCATGGTGCTGACTAGTAATTATCTGCTACTGGTTTAATTCCTCATGACTACAGCTATAACCAGAGGAAGAAATTCTTGTCAGAAACCCGCCATTATATCTGGGAGGATCCATATCTGTTTAGGATCTGTGCTGATGGCTTGATGAGGCGATGTCTTCCAGATAAGGAGATCCAGAGTGTAATCGAATTCTGTCATGCTAAAGAGGCAGGTGGCCATCATGGTTATACAAGAACAGCTGCAAAGATATTGGAGTGTGGATTTACTGGCCTACTCTACATAAAGATGTCCACCATTTCTGTTCCCATTGTGACCCCTGTCAGAGGATGGGAAACATCTCCAAAAGCATGAGATGCCTCAGAAAGGTATTCTTGAGGTAGAACTTTTTGATGTTGGGGCATAGATTTCACAGGCCCTTTTCCTCATCTCATGGAAACCAATACATCCTAGTAGCTGTGGATTATGTCTCAAGTGGGTAGAAGCTATTCCATGCCACAATGCTGATTCCAAGACAGTGGTGAAATTCCTGAAGAAACACATATTCACCAGATTCGGGGTGCCCAGGGCAATTATCAGTGATGGTGGCTCCCACTTCTGCAACCGAGCTTCGACTTAATGAGTAAATATGGGGTGACCCACAAGGTAGCACTACCTTACCACCCCCAAACTAATGGTCTGGCAGAAGTGACTAATCGTGAGCTGAAATGGATCCTACAGAAGACTGTAAATGCATCAAGGAAGGATTGGTCAGTTAAACTAGATGATGCTTTGTGGGCATACGGACTGCTTTCAAGACTCCTATAGGTATGTCTCCTTTTAAACTTGTGTATGGAAAAGCTTGCCATCTTCCAGTCGAATTAGAGCACAAAGCTTACTGGGCATTGAAAGCCCTGAATTTTGATATGCACACTGCTGGAGAAAAAGAAAATTTCAACTATCTGAACTAGAGGAACTCAGAGAGCAAGCCTATGACAGTTCCAGAATTTATAAGGAGCGCACAAAGAGAATCCATGATCAGATGATCCATAAGAGAGAATTCAAAGTAGGGGATCTAGTGTTGCTCTATAATTCCAGGCTGCGCCTCTTTCCTGGTAAGTTGAAATCACATTGGGCAGGTCCATTCAAAGTTGTGGGGATCACTACTTATGGTGCTTATGAGCTAGAGAATAAGACAGGAGAAGTATTCAAAGTAAATGGTGCTCGATTGAAGAAGTACCTAGGCGATACCTTTTCTCAGCCTCCTGCACCAGGTATATCCTTGATTGAAAGCTCCAATTCCATAAATTCTATCTTTCTATCTGTATTGCAGCACCCTCCCAAAGCATCCAAGAAGCCACACCCGCAATGGTATTTCAGACAAAGAAAGCTATTGCTAGCTGCTGTGGCGGCCCTCCTTGATCTCATCTGAACAGTCTAGCCAGAGACTTTAACTTCGGGCAGCTTGGTGGGAGGCAACCCACCGGTTTGTATTTCTTTTCACTTCATTAGTTTAATCATTTAATTACTCTTCTATTTTTGTAGAGCATTAATAGCCGTTGTGGACATTGGAAGAGCCTTGGCTCTTATTATCTACTAATGGTTTTACCTGGTTCCACTTTAGTTCTTCTGGTTTTGCGGCTTTAATCATTCAGGTATTTCACTTTAACGCTAAACTGAACTCAAGTGTGAGGAAGAATCATGACAATGTTCACCACGAATCAGGGAGTTCTTAAACACTCTTGCTCGTTAATTACTGAGATATTTTATTGGAGTGTTTGTGGTAATAAGTCCTTTTAATTCTTTTAATTAATAAAGTGTTTTAGATTAGTAGATTACTATTTATCTTCTGCATTTCTTGTGGCTATTTTATTTTTGTTTGTTTATTTTAGGTAAATTGTCCTTTTAAATTTTTATTTAAAATAATTGAGGTACTTTATAGTAGTGGTTTTTATTTCTTTATATATAATATATATATATATATAAAAATGGAGTCTCAACGTGTCCGGCTAACCACATCCGGATGCGAACCGGACAAGCCCAAACCCTAATCTGTCCGGATCCGGACTCTACCCGGACACGACTAAAACAAGTTCTAGTTCTTAATTTTCTTTCTTCGGTCCTCTTCTCTTCACTGTTTCACCATCTTCATCCCGACGCCTTCGAACCCAGCACAACACCAACCACCTTCCCTCCATTATCGCCGCCCCCACATCCAAACACCACTGTCCCGACACCGGCAAACACCAGGAGCACGCCGCGGCACCACCAGTCCCGCCGTCGTTCTCGTGTGTCCCCATTTCAAACCGAAATCCCTAAGTGCAACCAGGTTCTGTCAATTTCGAATCTTCAAAATCGATTTATGCTAAATATGTAGTGAATTCGGTAGTTGTTTGGTAGTTTGTGCTGTTAATTGTCCTTGTAAAGCGAATTCGTGAAGATGTGTGCCATTTGTTGAGTTTTCTGGTTGAATTTGGGTGATTAGTGGAAGATTTCGAATTCTCTGTTGGCGGCGCGAATTTTTTCTAGGGTTTATGTGCGTCCGGACTGCGTCCGGCTAAGTTGACCCGGACGTAGGTCCGGACATGTGTAAAAATTTGAAAAATTTGTGCGTTTGTTTTCTAGGAGATTGTTGTCCTGTTTAATGTTATAGTATGCAATGTTTAGCTGTTTTAATGCCTTGTTCTGCAAATAAACTGTGTGAAAGAATATGTTCAATTAGAACATGCTACTCGATTGGTTTCGGGTTTTGATGTGATTGATAGTTCTGTTTACTTACTACTTGTCTTTTATCTGATAGATGGCCCGCACTAGAGGTGGTCCTGCACGCAGAGGGTCCTCTTCGAGGAACCCACGCCCTGACGACGAGTCAGAGCCGGCCCAGGCCCCACTAAGCGAGGATGGATTCCGATCAGCCGCCACTCGGGCTTGGTACGATCGGGGTGGAGCCTTCGTCATCGAGAGGCTCATCACCAACGAGGCTGTAGCTGAGGCCGGGCTTTCATCCATATTCGAGGGTATAGGGGCCGCCAGCATATTGCGCATGGGCGTGGGAGTGTTCTCACCAGAGCTGGTACGTGAGTTTTACGCCAATGCTGTGGCGTCAGACACGACACACAGCATTACTTCATACATACGCGGGTACGAGGTAGAGGTAACCCCTGAGTCTTTTTCTGAGCTTTTACTTCTCCCGGATAACCCGGACACACATAGCGATATTTTAGAGGATACACTTAGGGAGAGTAAGACTAGGTGGTTAAGTGAGGTCGGGAGTACTACTCGCCGAAGGTGTGAGGAGCACAAGACTGTACTCCCGTATGCCATTCTTCTTTCCCTTCAGCAGAGGACACTAGCAGAGATCCTCAGTCATCAGATCCGGCCTCAGGCTGGGAATGATGCTTCTGACGAGGATTGTGTCCTCCTGGACTACCTCATAGCCTCACCACATCCAGCAGCCCAGCAGCTCTCGCTACCCTACGTCATGTTCAGACAGCTGCATAAGGTGGTGACATATCTGTGGACGAAGAAGAAGAAGATCACACCTATCTTCCCTATCTTCATCCAGCACCTTCTTGTCTCTACCCTCCCCGAGGAGATCTTCACTAACATGGCGGTGAGGGAGGGTGAGACACACATCTCCCTTACGACCTTCAGGAGATGGGGCTTCTTACGCCTAGATGACGGCAGCTGGGTGAAGGGCAACTCGGGCCTAGGATCTACGGGTACATCTGCGAGCTCCAGCTCCACACCGGCCACTGCTACCATGGCGCCCCCCACGGCCACTGCTACCATGGCGCCCCCCACAGTCCCTGTGACGAGCGTTCCCCCTGAGATACAGACCATGATGGACTCCATTCTCCAGCAGCAGTAGAGGATGGAGCAGAGATTCGGGGGTATGGAGCAGTAGTTCGGTTCTGTACAGAAGCAGGTAGGGGAGGTCCAGCAGCGCCAGGTGCGTATGGAGGGACATATAGATGAGATCCGCCAGACACAGGGCCACCTCCAGGCAGAGCAGATCTCCATCGCTGAGCATTTAGAGCGCAGTGATGCTTTACACAGAGAGGCTGCTCGGTACATGGCAGATGCATCCACTTAGCAGGCCCAAAACAACCAGCTCATGCAGATACTCATTGCCCAGTTGGGAGCGAGACAGCCACCACCACCACCACCACCGCCTCAGTGATAGCCTCTATTTTTACTGCTTTCTTTTCTTTTGTTGGTTTTTCTGTATTTTTCTTTTCTTTTTCTTTGACTTATTTTTTTTACTTTTGTTGTTAAGACTAACGGAAACATGGGACTGCAGGAGAAGTGGTATTAGATATATCAGCAGTGTTTTAAATTCTAAATTGCTAAATTTCTTGTTTCTCTGAGCAGTGCAGCGTTCTAAAATGATTACTTTACATGTCACCTCTACTGCGAAACAAATGGCTATAAGTACAGGAAATGGAACCACACTACTTGCGAATGTCTGCTAAGCTTAAACTATGGGGAGTATTCTTTCTCTAAATATGATTCATTCGATTCAAATATTCTCTGTAGTTCGAGTTAATGCACTTTATTCTGTGGTTGTACTTGCCAGTGAAAATATAGCAACTCTTAATCTGCACACAACGTATACTGTCTGTGACTCATAAGGAATCTCTCGACCCCTGCCAAACTTCAAGTGTGAGGAAGAACATCTTCCTCAATCCATAACACCAGGGGAGTCTCTGTTCATAATTTCACTTATTTGATGTTCCACATTTGTTGCGTTGAGGGTTAATTATGGCATATGCATCTATTATGAGTATAGCATGTTTTGAAAGCTCTTTTCTCTGTTTCTTCTTTGACCAATGAGGACATTGCTCATCTTAAGTGTGAGGAAGGAGAGACCTTTCCCTGAAAACATGCTAATTGTTCTTTAATGCCACACTTGCTTTTTGCTTCTCTAATGCCTGTGCACACGAGTGTTGTTAAACCAAAGTGGAAACCGTAGGAATCTTTTTGTTTGATGAGGTTTGTATAAAAATAGTTTTATTTAAAAATACTCTCTTTTCACTAAAAATCTGGTAGATTGGCTAATTGTGGAAACCAGATTATTTTAGCTTGGGATTTTGGAAATGAAGTGAATGTTTGGAATGAAAAGGGTAAGGCAAGGTACTCCACTGATCAAAAATTTTTTCCTAACAATAGCAGGCCTCGTCTATCCGGTTATTAAGTCTTAAGGGTTCCTTATCACCTATCTACCTAAGGTCTCGTGATCTGGGATAGTAGGCCCAACACCGTTACATGGATAGAGAGAAAAGTCTGGGTTACGGAATAAACTCTGCAATTCACAATATTTCGTTTGTTTTGTATATAATTCTTGGAAGAAGAATATTTTTGCATGTGAAAGAAAAAAAATTCATTGCAGTTTAATTTTTTTTTTATCACGAGTACGTTGTGTTGAAAGGTATTGCGGAATAAGGCATTACTTCACACCCCTTTTCATCCAAAGGTTAGAGGAATGAAAATGGTGGAAAGTCCCAAGCTAAGTTAACTTGTTTTCTACAATCTAGTTTCTCTATGCTTTTACAAAAATTGTTCCTGCTTCACTGTTTGTGAAAACCTACCTCAGAGAGCAAGATTATTCTTTCATTTATCACTTGGTTTGATTTCGCCCGGCACTTGTTTCAAATTTGAGATTATTTGAAGGTTTTAGAGATATTCTTATTCCTATTTTGCTTGAGGACAAGCAAAAGCTTAAGTGTGAGGAAGTTGATAAGTGTAAACATATAGGCTTTTTAGGGTTTAAATACCTTATAATTTGTAACAATTCTGGCAATGTTTCTCACTTATTATGTGTTTTTCCTAAGATTGATGTTTTGATAAGAACTGATGTGTTATATATGTTAAATGCAGGAAAAACCCAGGAAATAAAGATTATACATCATAAGGATTACAACACAACAAACGGGGAACAAATCAGGACAAGAGAAAAATTGGTCTTGTCCGGATCAGTTTGGCCGGACACAAAGGACATCTCTTGTCCGGATCTGATTGGGCCGGACGCAAGCCGGACATGACTAAAATTCCAGATCCGAGAGTTCGCGTTTCAGATCTAAAACTCTGTGTCACGTCCGGATCCGGACACAATCCGGACGTCACACAGAATTGAAAAATAAAAATGCACGCACTGATAATTAGCCTTTCGGCTAATTATCGAGCGGCGCATTACAGACAGTCGGCATGTAAACAGGGGAGCGGCGCACTACAACATTGATTAATCCAGGCTCCATGCTCAATCAACACAAACGTCAAAATCACCACTAACCCTTGTTTCCTCCTCTAACCCTATATAAACCCCTTCTGCCTTCATTCCAAATCACACCTGACTTCACAGTCTAAACCCTAATCTCTCCCTCTGCATATCCTCTCCTTCACACACCCCATCTCCATTCATCAAATCCCCTCCGTAAAACTGCATCGTTCACTCACAAAATCCATAATCATTCCCTTAAAAACCTCCGTAATCTTCATCGGTCATTCACACACATATCCCGTATCCATACACACCATTTAGCCGCGTCCTACCCTTGTCCGGATCCGGACACACACGTTCCACCCACGTCCGGATCACGTCCGCCCCGGCTTAGCCGGACACACTCATTTTACACACGTCCGGATCACGTCCGACCCTGTTGATCCGGACACCTCACAAACCTCACCAAAACTTCCACTTTCGCCCCATTTCACCCAGTCCACTCCATTATCACCAAGATCAACCTTCAAGCTAGCACGGCACAAGGACAAAGGACGGAGTGAGCAAGAAGATCTTCGTAACAGATGATTTCTTCTAACTCTCTCTCATCTATGATTTTAATCGATATGTCTAGCTAAGAGGATATACTCTAGGGGAAGGGATGTTGTAATTAGCTAAACTCTGCATTATGTTATTGCTTATTTGAGACAATTTGGATTGTTCAGGTTAATGCTTTTAAGTGCTTTTAATAAACATTGCTAAGTTATTATAAGCCCTCGAATCATGTTATGATCAGATAGGTGATTAGCATTGATGGTCCTATTAACCTGTTACCTGTGATAATTGCAATCGGATAGATTACATTAGTCACTAGGAGCTTTAGTCCGGATTGAACCAACCAGACTAGTAATTATGTGCATTAAAGTCATCTAGATATACTTGTTAGGTCTAGACTAGAACTACATACCCTGACTAGATGAGCTGTCTGGAATTAAAGACTTAATACAGAATAGATAACTGAGAATTACAAGCCGATCCAAGTCTCCACTTAAGCGGTATAATATGCAGAACCTAGCTAGTGAAACAACTCCCTGAACCTAGAGTACCGTTCACACTCCCAAGACTATCACTTTACTTTATCTGCTATTTACTTTCTTGTTATTTAATTGCAACCCAAAACCAAAACAAAACCCCTTTTTGAGTTAACCATTACCTAAGGCTAGACTTGATTATCAAGTCCCGTGGATTGACACCCCGGTCGCTTCATTGAATTACTATACTATTTCGACCGGGATTTTTGCAACCTGACGATCTATTGAACTATTGAATTCTAGGATTATTTCTATGCTTTTAATATACCAAATAAATCGTTTGCATTCATGCAGGCGAAAAATTGATTGCAGCTTAAATTTTGATCATGAGTGCGTGGTGTTGAAAGGTATTGCGGAATAAGGCATTACTTCACACCCCTTGTCATCCAAAGGTTAGAGGAATGAAAATTGGTGGAGAGTCCCAAGCTAAGTTAACTGGTTTTCTACAATCTAGTTTCTCTACGCTTTTACAAAATTGCTCTTCTTTCACTGTTTGTGAAAATCTACCTCTAAAGAGCAAGATTATTCTTTCATTTATCACTTTGTTTGATTTCGCCCTGCACGTGTTTAATGTTGAGATTATTTTACGGTTTTAGAGATATTCTTATTCCTTATTTTCTTGAGGACAAGCAACAGCTTAAGTGTGAGGATGTTGATAAGTGTGAAACATATAGGCTTTTTAGGGTTTAATTACCTTATAATTTGTAACAATTCAAGCAATGTTTCCCACTTATTATGTGTTTTTCCTAATATTGATGTTTTGATGAGAACTGATGTATTTTGTATGCTAAATATAGGAAAAACCCAGAGAAATGAAGGATTTACATCATAAGGATTGCAACGGGACAAACGGGGAACAAATCCGAAAAAAAAGAGACAAATATTGGTCACGTCCGACCCAGAGAGCCGGACGCAAATCCGGACATCACATGTCCGGATCCGGACATAGGTCGGACATGACCAAAAATCCAGATCCGAGAGTTTCTACCTTGTCCGGATCAGGACAGAGATCCGGACATGTTTCGAGTTTCAGATCTAGAGGTTTTGTGTCACGTCCGGACCCGGACACAATCCGAACGTCACACAGCGATGAAAAATAAAAACGCACTCGTACTGATAATTGGGCTTTCGGCGCAATTATCAGACGGGCGGCACAATTATCAGACCTCAGCTTATATTAAGCAGAAGCCATACTCAATTAATGCAGTGCACACCAAACTTCCACCAACGTCTGTCTATTTCCTCAGCCTATTTAAGGAGTCCTTGAGCCTTCATTTGAAATCGTACCTGACTCTCTGAGTCTCTCCATTACACAATCCTCTCTTCTCCCTCTCTACACAACATCTCATCCACGACTCCATCTCCAGTCATAAATCCTTCTCCGTAAACCTTCACCCTCACTCACAGACAAAACCTGCTCGCAACGCTTCATTTACCCGCGTCCGGACTGACGTCCGGATCCGGACAGCACCAGGACAACGTGTCCGGATCTACGGCCGACCCAAGACAGCCGGACATGACTCAGACATTTGTGGAAATTGCAGACTCGACCACGGCTTCTAAAATCAGTTTTTCTGCTAAATCCCTCTATTCTTATGCTGTTTATATTGAGCATTGTTATTTTGTCTATGGCTGAGTAGTCGTTTTAATTTCGGTATACTATGTATCTCTAGAATAATTATTTCTCAACCTTTGTGATTTTCTGCAGTACAATAGAATAAAGTTCTTTTCCCTTATGAATTCCTAGACTTATTAATCTGATCAATTAAATAAGTTTATCAGTTTGTTAGCTTATAAGTGAGAACTGCGGTTATCAATTGACTACAGGGAAAGAACCGGTTAGTATAGAGATGGTAATTCCTCTAAACGCTAGCTGACCATTAATCTAGACTACACTTAAAGCAATTAGTAAACAGTGGATTCATAACGAGAGTTAGGATTCGGTCTTTGCTAATTAGAATTCGTGGAACGGGAGACCGAATACGAGTTACCTTTATTCTAGGGTTTTATTCAGAATACTGTAGAAATCACTTAGGGAAAGAAATTGAAATCTAGAGAGAAGTAGTAAACCAAAATTTCCTTTATCAAACAAAACCAAAAACAATTATTTACCTATTATTTATTGCTTAGTGAACTCCGTTACAACAATCACCATCATAAACAAAAACACCCAATTTCCTGTTATATGTAGTTTTTCTTGTTTTGTGTGAAAGTAGAAATTAAACTAGCCGCTGCCTCCTTGGATTCGATACTCAGGGAATACTCCGAGATTTAAACTTGCTATAATCGACCGGTACACTTGCCGTTAGGTTAAACCCCGAGCATAATTTACCGTTAGGTTTTACCCCCAACAATAATTCCATATAATAATTGGATAATTAATTGTATTACTTATGGTTTAATAAAAGAAATCCACTAACTTAATGTAAATTAATTTTGGGGTATTTCACTGGTAGAATCCCTTGTGGATTTGGTTAGTTTTGGATTGAAATAGGTGATTGAATGATGAAGATAATGCATTTGGGAATGTTAGGATTGTAGGCAAACTATGCGAAAATTTCGGTAGAAATTAAGGAGTTAGGTGGATTTATGAGTTTAAGGAACCTAAGAGTTAACTAGGAGTGGAAAAGACTTTGCTTGTGCTAATTAAACACTTTGAGGTGTTGGTTGAAGAAGGATAAGGAATTGTGCAAAATCTGTAGTAAATTATAGAATAGGAATGTTTGAGATTTCTATGGATGAATTAGGTTGTATAACCTTGAAAGAAAGGAGTGGACTATAGGAATAGTGTGGACGATGCCTATGATGAATTTGGAATGGTCAAGTAGGTGAGAACAAGAGGTAATTTGTCATGAGAAGTATGGAAAGGCACAAGTGTGCACAAGTGCAAAATGAGAAAGGTGAGTTTGTCAAATTGAGCAAGAATTGAGTAATGAGTATGACCATGGTTTAGAGAGGTTTAAGGAGTGTTTTAGGGTGTTTAAACATGTAGAAAACATGTGGAAAGATTAGGGAATGATTAGGTGTGAATTAGGGGTTGAAAAGAGGTCAAAACTGTAAAATGTGACAGTTCCAGGGTTGGTCCGGGTTTTCAAATCGGTACACAAACCCGGACCACCTCAAAAACATGCCAGAATGTCGTCCCAGGGGTTGGTCCAGGTTTATAGCCCTGGACACAAACCCGGACCACATGAAAAAATGGGCAGAAACTTATTTCCGGGATTGGTCCGGGTTTGTAACCCCGGACACAAACCCGGACCAATGTAAAAATGCATCAGAGAGTGTTTTTAAGTGTCCTAATGATGAGGAATTGATCCGGGATGGTTTTAGATGATGTTTAGGACGTGTTTGGTGACCTATAAAGGTCCTTGGATGTATAAACAAGTTGGAGAAGTGATTGAGAAAGTTGAAGACTTAAGTAAACCTAAGGTAACGGGGTAACGAGGTTAATTACGGGAGTATTAGTTTTACATACCGTAACACCTTAATGCTAATAGAACCACTTGATATATGACCAGTGATTTGAGAGTAAACCGAGGAACGTGAGGTGACCCGGTAAAGTAAATCCATGGTGAAAGGTATGATTTCTCTTGCCCTGTATGCTAACGTGGTTACACTGATTTGTGTGCTTGTGTGCCGGCTTAAACAAGATAAAAGCATGAAAAATGTTCTATTGCTTGATTGTATATCTTGTTGCATGATGTGTGTACTAACCACCCTTGTATGATGTGTCATCTAACCTAACGTTATAGACTGACTCAAAATTGAGTAACGATTGGTTAGTGACTCGTAGAAAGAGTCGTTTCGCAAAATCATGAAAACGTGGAAACACACGAAAACTATTGATTCAAGAATAACGATAATGCAAACATACGAACTCACTAGAACGTGAGAGAGTTGTACGGGATTAGTAAACTCCCGATAGCGGTTAGAGAACCGAAATGAACAATCCACGAAATAATCAATAGTGGAAAGAATTGATGAAACCTCTATTAAGAGATTGGTGATAGTTCAAGATATGAACTTTTGAGAGAAGTAAAGAATGACAAGGGACCATCAAACTCCCTTAGAAAAATAGTCGACCCACAATATGAGGATCCGACCTAATTTGAGAAAATGTCCCGAACTTAAAAGTATTCGATACGTTGGGGAAACCCTTAAATCTGTGAATACTAGACATTTAGAAATTCCCTAAGCTATTAGAGGACATCGAGAGAGATACTTCTAGGCTGATCTATGAGATTATGATATGACTCCGAGAGAAGAGTATTTGGGAAATTGAGTAGTGCGGTAGAGATACGGACGTTTGAGAATTTGAGGAGCTAAGTGTATAGTTCCGTTTGATAGTCGAACCTTCCCACTATGCTAGACCCGGAGTAGGGTCGAAACCGGGGAAGTAAGACTTGTATTTGAAAGCCCGGTGATGAGTCTTGTGTATGACTCTGCCCGGAGGACATGGGTAATGACTTAAAAGATATCCATTTGAGAATTGAGAATTTGAGATTGGGATTTGAATATTTGAAACTTGAGAATTAAGAATTGAGAACTTGATTGAGATTGAGAGTAAGAGAGTTTGAGTAAGAGTAACCCAAGAGAATGGGTAAGTCAATGAATAAGTGACTAAGGCATTCGTGAGGTAGAAACCCTTAAGGCCTATGAGTAAGTAATATGAACTAACAACTTTGAAGTGTTAGTTAGGAATTGTATTCCATGTTTGAATGTTGAATACTTGTGCTAGTGTACATATATAATGTATGGCTACCTTGCATGATGATTGAATTGAAATGAATCCCATGCTCTCGACAAAGTAGTCGGCGTACCCCCGTTAGCACGCGGGGTATGCGAATTTCATGCCAGCAATTTGCTAAGCCCCTAGGGGCACCAGGTACTTTGAAGCCAATAATCGTCCGAGAGTGTAAGGCGGGGTTGCTGTATAAGCATGGGTAGATGATTAATGAAGGTTGTATTTAATTGTAATGTTGAATTGTAGTCCGAATTGTTATTGGCAAACTTGAGGATTGTAGATACTCGGTATAGAACGGGAATGAGGTTGTATTTGTTTAGGATTAAATTGAAGCTGTATTTGGGTTGTGATTTGATTAAGGAATGGAATGTATTGTTTGTACAGATTACTCGGTATACTAATTCATCAGACCGATACTATTTTGTTTGGATTTGGCCTTGTTAGTCACGTGGGTGACTAACGGCATTGTATCGCCCACCATTGTAGTTTGATTTCCGCTGCTTTGATGTTAGTGATTGTGACAGATTAGGAAAAAAATGATTGGATTAGCGGTAGGGGTGTTACAAAAAGTGGTATCAGAGCGATACTTCGCTCTGATGGTTGAAATACCAGTTTAGGAAAATAACGAGTTAGGAATTAGAGACTTAGGGCTAAGGGTTGAGTGTTAGCGTGTGAGGTACGCTAGTTAGGAACTTCCAGTTTGATCTGGATACATACAATATCATTCCCGCCCTCCGCAGCCCACGGTATAAAGTTGGGACAAGAACGCCAGAGAGATAGAAAGACCTCTCATACTCGGGAAACCCGATCTGGCAGTTGTAAAATAAGTCTTGTAAGAGAAAGAACCTGTCAGTCGGTAGATTTCAAGAACTGGAAATCTCGGAGACGGTTCCCATTTGAATGACAATAACCGCGCTTATTGGCGGTAAATTGAGAATCCTAACCATATGATAAGTAGATTTACGACACCATGGGGCGACGTGCTTCACAGTCGTGAGAACCATGTGTAGCAAGCAAGAAGAGAAGCACAACCTCACAATGAAGCGAAAAAGATGGAGTAACAAAACCCGAGACAAGAGAGTCTTCGGACTACAAACGCTTGACAATACCACCAACGGTGTACTAACCGACTAAGGAATTAGTCAAGGTTGGATAACTCCAAACCTACAACGCCGAAAGGCAGCAATACCCGAATAACATAGTTCAGACAACTATGAGAATATTCATGAAACTTACACCAACACGACTACAACGTAGTTCCTAAGGATCAGCCAAACCTCGGGAACCACCGTAAAGGCGTGGGAAGGAGCAACGAAGCAAGGTACACGAGAACCTCAAGGATCGGGAAAACACCCGATCAATGACAAGTATGTCAAGAACACTGAGAAGTTACTCAGAAGATTGAACACTAAGATCAAAAGATCAAAGGAAGATCCAATAAAACCACCAAATACGGATGGAAACAATACCGTAACCGGTATACGTTAACTTGAAAACCGACCTACCCGCCACTTGCCAGGGCAAGTGCGGCAACAACAGGACCATTTGGAAAACTTTTAACGACCAACGAGTACTTACCAAAGTACCGCTATGACCATGAAGCAAATATAGGATCACCAATTCTAAGAACTTGAAGAAGGAAACCTTGGAAAGGCCTAACGGCCTGACCATTGTATTAATGAACATACCAAATACGGATGTCAAGAACACTGAGAAGTTACTCAGAAGATTGAACACTAAGATCAAAGGAAGATCCAATGAAACCACCAAATACGGATGGAAACAATACCATAACCGGTATACGTTAACCTGAAAACCGACCTACCCGCGCACTTAGCAGGGCAAGTTTGGCAACAAAAGGACCATTAGAAAACTTTAAATGACCAAAGAGTACTTACCAAAGTACCGCTATGACCATGAAGCAAATATAGGATCACCAATCCTAAGAACTTGAAGAAGGAAACCTTGGAAAGGCCTAACGGCCTGGCCATCGTATTAACGAACATACCAGTCAGCGAGAAGCTATACTTGGGCAAGACCTCAAACATGGTAACACCATAGAATTTTTTTATTTCAAACTCAAAAACTTTTCTTTCAAACTCAATATTTCCTTTTTAAACCTCAGATTTTTAAAACCAAACCAGAGAATCACGGTAAGTTATCATAGAATGATACAAGAGGAGTTGACAATAGAATACTTCACCTAGGCGTGTGACGAGCACTACGAGTATACCTCAACACGGGATGTGGGACGACCGCACTCCGAAAGAGCTTGCGGGCCTGACAGACCATTTGTGAGTTAGTTAGGTAAGTGGTAACGTACCAATAAGGTACCCCACGTATGTATACAAGTGGTGTACGAAACACGGGAAGTAGTCAACTCCGTACTACGGACCATAAGGTAAATTCGAACTGGAATAGTTAGACACCTCGAACAATCAAAAGAACTCAGATAAGCTTACAAAGCTAAAGGAGCCAAGAACTTACTCCATGAGAATGATTAAGAGTTATGAAGTGCGAGAAGCACTATTAATTGAGTAAAGGCATTGGATATGTCTAAAGAATCTTGAAGCAATGCATGAAACAACCGGAATGAATACCCGGTCTAAACACAGTAAGGCAAACGCCTAACATGGACACGCCAATGTTCAATGGACAAGGTAAAATACCCAGAGTGACCATATAAGGTACCGGAGAAGACCATTCATCACCGAAGAAGATATCAAACCGGTCAAAGACATAATAGAAGTATCCATGGTCTACCCTAAGAACGGGAGACGTTATAACCCTAAAGGGACAATGTGAAGTCCAGAACCGCAAAGTGGGGTGATAAACCGAACATAACCAAGTGTGAGCCAAATGAAATGGCATCACTTAACAACACCCAGGAGCAATCCTTAAAGGGTGATTGAGTAACAATAATTGAACGAAATGTCGTGATAAGAACACACGAGCTAGAACGAACACTTGGTTAGAACATCGAAGGGACTCCACCGAACGGGAAGTACCCCAAATTGCCAAGAGGCAACCGGTTACTACTTAAAGGGGCCTCCAATGAACGGAAGCGTGATGCGATGATTTTATCACGGAGCCCAGTAATGCCTCCAAGCCATTTGATGGTATACGGAGAAGCAATGCTTGTGAACAGCTTAAGATGAGCAGAGCTCTAGGCAACGTGGCTAGTAAGCCCTGAACCTGCTACAATACGTAGATACAACGGTTACAAAACCTACAAGCACCATAACGAGAATTGCCAGGAATGGCACCAGTGAATTGTTTAATAACTAACAAGCGAGGATAGCACTCGTTATTGTGAGACCGCGAGAGCTGTGAACACATAGATTCCAAAGAAGAGGATGCCATCAGTGAATGTTTGAAAATTCATCTCCTTCAGAACTACTAATGTAACGAAGCTTGAGCACACAATTATTGCCAAGCAATGTGAGAATAAGCTGTTATAGCAATTGTTGGAAACCGAAGAGTAATCAGTTTAGAAGAAACACTGTATGCGTATAACTTGAAGTGCAAAGTCAATAACGCTCAAGGAGCTCAGAAACAGAAAGAATACTATAGTCTGTAACCAGCCTAATAAATGGCAAACTATAGTATGAATGGTAGAAATACATGAGCAGAAGCTAATGTAACAGCGGATGCCATGGAAACCCAAAATCGTAAGTAAATACGAACATGGTACGCAGCAAGCGACCAATGTACCTCAGTAAGCACACAATGTTATGGAGTTGTTAAATAAGAGATGGTAGACAGACGGGGCAACAAGCCAGAAATCTGTACCAGGGGATAAAAGACCTCACAGAGGAGGCAATGTTCATTCCTAATGCAATTGCATAAGGAACTAGAAGCATATCCTTAAAGGATCAAATTGATAAGTGACTTCGGGAAAAGAGTACCCAAGTTGTTAAAGAATCAACCACATTGGATACAGAGGATGGGTGTACAAACACACCAATGAACATGGCACAAGCTAGTTAAGCGAGAGATTAGAAACAAATCGTGTGACCTTTGGCCGAAGAAGCACGAAGGGTGTGGAACACACCAACAATCACAAGATGTGAATTCCATCGGAATAAAAAGTGGAAGGAGACTTATGAAAGTCATAAGGGCCGACACATGAAAGATGCAAGGTCGTATAAGGAAAAGAACACTTGTACAGAAACAGATGAATTGGCATAATCCAGAAGCCAATAACAACGGAGGAAGCACTACATACTAAGTAGTGGCTCAACCTCAACCGACAGCATGTCGGAAGAACCAAGTAAATGACACAAGTATACAATAGTATGTATAATAGATTTCCAAGAGCTGGATAGAAAATCCGAAGCTCATCTAGTTCGCATACGGTAAGAAATACCACGCTTAATAGAGAAATCTTATTCCCAGCATAAAAGGGATAAAAAGGCGAGGTGTAACACCTTAAGAATAACGAGAAGGACGAATAACCCCAAGCTATCAGGGTCGCGCAGCAGAAGCTAGTGGGCCCAGAATTCTAAGGTTTAATATACCTAATGAATAAGAGCAGATGACTAATTATCAATGCCATGAAGCCTCTAAGGCTAGAACCGAATCCGGTTAAGAGTTAAACAAACTCCAATGAGAATTCTTGGTGCAGGGACTAAACCAGTAAATTGGTTAAGACCCTTTTGACCAAAGAACATTGTATAATAGACCGCATGGAAGATGAACCACTCCATGACGGCTGAACGCCTTAGACCAATGTCCAATTTTGACACATGGTAGATTATGTGGGCGTAATCCCTTTTTAAGGGGGGTAGAGCGAAAACCGCAAAGTGTATGTTTTACGTAATAAGCACGTAAACTACAATGCGCATAGCGCAAAAGAATTTGTTTTGATGATTGGTACTTATGTTACATAAACATATGTATCATTAATAGGGTAATATTGGTTATTTGTGAGACTAGAAGTGGAAAGAAGTAGAGAAACTCCAGGGGAATGAGAACCCCGATTGGTAATAGTATGAGATTTGAGTCGGTATGAAACCGGCGTTGAGAAATGAGTATAAATCGGTATGAAACCGATGATGAACCTAGTGGGAATTGAGTTCCCTGGGTGACTTGATTTGATTTGACTTGTGAATGATTGGAGGATAGAGAATTAATTGGAATTATGCTTTTTGAATTTCTTAGGTAAGTATTTGGAATAATGTAGTAATAATTGATGAGACGATTAGTAAGTGAGTAAATGAATTCTAGAAATTGAAAATGTATTGATTGGTGATTATGACTAGAAAGATTAAGAAGATAGAAAATGAAATAATGTTTGACTATTTTATTGTTTGAATTGAGGTGGGAGGTGGAACTTGATTTGCTAGCGATCAAGGGAAACCGGACACAAATTGGGGTGGAAGGATAATTCAACACCGATGCTGATCACATTGAGGTTGAATGACTCTTGAAGCTCCCTATAAGTGGTCACAAGAATAACGCTAGTAATAGATGTAATTATTATAAATTGGAATTTAGAGTTGTATTGAGTTTTCAAAATGAATTCCAACTGATTTTGGCACAAATGAATTTCTTCAAATCGAGAATGAGAATCGGTTTTGAAACCGCTTCCACTGGTGCTAGTTGAACCTTCCCACCATGCTAGACCCGGTATCGGGACGAAACTGGGGAAGTAAGGCTAGTGTGTGAGCCTGTGGGAGTGATGATTAGTTTTGAAACCTCTACAATGGACGAGCAACGGTACTAAGTGACCGGTAGGACGTTTGTAGTGTGTGTTTTGTATTTTTCCAAGGGCAGCAGGATATGAGTAGTCCTGTGTTGGGAGAGTACCCAAAGTGCCTGATGATCTCTAGATGTGCAAATGAATGTGATCAGAACCAAAGAACCGTAGGACCAGAGAGCGTAAGTGCCCAAAGTCATGACGGCCGTGAACCAGAGAGCGTAAGTGTTCAAACGTGACCGGTACCTGAGGGATCACTCGATATGGGGGAGGACTGAGTGCCTAATTGTCTTTGGATGGACCCCCATTGAGAGATTGACAAAGGATATTTTTGATTGCTATGCATGCAGTGACATGTTGTTTGGATGTGTGGTATACATCGAGTCAGACTTTTGGAGTCTGTGAGGTTATATAGAGGTTATAACCTTAGCATAAAATATCTATATGAGTAACTATATTAGATTCACCAACTTTGAGGGCATAGTTCTTAAGGAGGGTAGATTGAAATACCCTGAACTTAATTATGGTGATTAAATAATTCTAATATGGTAATTGAGGGCCTAATAGTGCCTAAAGAATTTTGGTGAAGAAAATAAATCCAAAAGAAAAGAGAAAATGTTTACAAAGCATAAAACACAAAAATGAGCGTTACGTGACCATAGGAGGAATACGATCTCGGTTAGGGTACCAGACGGATTCCTAAGGCTTAGTTTGGCCTAACTGATATACGGGAACAATTCCCGAAGAAAACGGATCCATAAAATGGATTAAAAACGCTAATAAAGCTTTAGAGCACGTTTTTTGAGAAAATCTGAAAACGCAAATTTAAGTGGTCAAACAGACCCGTAAAAATTATAGTTTACTATATAACTATAATTAAACATTAATGGAAGCTTAAGAACCATTAAAATTAAAGAAACGAGAAAAATCCAGAAAACAGGCCCGGTTAGTGAATAGTGCTAAACCGGGTAAATTAACTAGCGTTTCTTGTAAAAGATGAAACAATGCCCCAGCTTAATCAGTTAGTGGGGCCGGTTTTTAAGAGGAAAATAACTCTCTCTCACACGTGACTAACTTACTAATTTAATAAGTCAAAAAGCAAATAAAGTGAAAGTGGAAAAAGTACATATGTTGCTTTTTGCCTCTCTCTCTCCTCTCACTCTCATTTCTTTCCTCTCAGCCGTGCCCTCCTCCTTCCAGCCAGCTCTCTTCTCCTCCCTTCTACTGGTACGATTTTGAAGCTCTTCAATGGCTTCTCCTTCTTTCTCTTCATGCCCAAGCCATATTAGTGCTCCAAATTAAAAATAAATTACATATTCTTCTTCCTCTCACCAAGCTCTATCTTTCTCTCTTTTCAAAATCCCAAAACCTTGAAGTTGAATTTCATGGGTATAGCCCATTTGAAGAGGAAATTGGTGTTTCTTGAAGCTTGGAGTCCCCTCTTTCATTTAAGGTAAGAATTATCCAAAGAAGAACTCATCTTCTTCATTCTCTTACCTTGACCGATTTTGCCCCTTTTAATACCTTGTTTCTTTCTTTGTGGAGCATCAATTTAAACCTCCAATGGTGGTTGGAAGCCTTCCCTTGATTGTTAGTCAAAAACAAAATCTAGGGTTTCCAAGGTAATGCCCAACTTTAGTATTTTAAGCATTTCCTTGTAGTCTTGAGTTAATTAATGAGTTAAGTGCTTTACTTAATCTCATTCCCTTATTTAATGTTGGGCTGGAGCATTGGCAATTACATTGCCCCACTTGACCGAAAATGGGAAAAGGAAAAGAGAAGAGGAGAAGAAAAAAACAAGCTTGGAAGATTAAGGTAAAAAGCTTGCCTTAATAATTAACTTAATTGCTTTAGAACTTGGGATGGGAAAAATAAAAGAACAAACCCAAATCTGAGTTTAAAGTGGGTTGGTAGCTAGAAGAGAGAATTGTGAACTTGTGTTGGTTTAAGGGCCTAAGAGCCATGCATTTTATGATTTATCATTATGTTGTGTTCGGAGATTATGGATGTGACTTGGATGAATTAAGTGCTGGTAGAATCCCTTGTGGATTTGGTTAGTTTTGGATTGAAATAGGTGATTCAATGATGAAGATAATGCATTTGGGAATGTTAGGATTGTAGGCAAACTATGGCGAAATTTTGGTAGAAATTAAGGAGTTAGGTGGCTTTATGAGTTTAAGGAACCTAAGAGTTAACTAGGAGTGGAAAAGAATTTGCTTGAGCTAATTAAACACCTTGAGGTGTTGGTTGAAGAAGGATAAGGAATTGTGCAAAATCAGTAGTAAATTGTGGAATAGGAATGTTTGAGATTTCTAGGGATGAATTAGGTTGTATAACCTTGAAAGAAAAGAGTGGACTATGGGAATAATGTGGAGGATGCGTAGGATGAATTTGGAATGGTCAAGTAGGTGAGAACAAGAGGTAAGCTGTCATGAGAAGTATGGAAAGGCACAAGTGTGCACAAGTGCAAAATGAGAAAGGTGAATTTGTCAAATTGAGCAAGAATTGAGTAATGAGTATGACCATGGTTTAAAGAGGTTTAAGGAGTGTTTTAGGGTGTGTAAACATGTAGAAAACATGTGGAAATATTAGGGAATGATTAGGTGTGAATTAGGGGTTGAAAAGAGGTCAAAAACTGTAAAATTTGACAGTTCCAGGGTTGGTCCGGGTTTGCAAATCGGTACAAACCCAGATCACCTCAAATGGGCAAAACTGATTTCCGGGATTGGTCCGGGTTTGTAACCCCGGACACAACTCGGACCAATAAAATGCATCAAGAGTGTTTTAAGTGTCCTAATGATGGGGAATTGATTGGGGATGGTTTTAAATGATGTTTAGGACGTGTTTGGTGACCTATAAAGGTCCTTGGATGTATAAACAAGTTGGAGAAGTGATTGAGAAAGTTGAAGACTTGAGTAAACCTAAGGTAACGGGGTAACGGGGTTAATTATGAGAGTATTAGTTTTACATACCGTAACACCTTAATGCTAATAGAACCACTTGATATATGATCAGTGATTTGAGAGTAAACCGAGGAACGTGAGGTGACCCGGTAAAGTTAATCCATGGTGAAAGGTATGATTTTCTCATGCCCTGTATGCTAACGTGGTTACACTGATTTGTGTGCTTGTGTGCCGGCTTAAACAAGATAAAAGCATAAAAAATGTTCTATTGTTTGATTGTATATCTTGTTGCATGATGTGTGTACTAACCACCCTTGTATGTTATGTCGTCTAACTTAGCATTATAGACTGACTCAAAATTGAGTAATGATTGGTTAGTGACTCGTAGAAAGAGTCGTTTCGCAAAATCCCAAAAATGTGGAAACACACAAAAACTATCGATTCAAGAATAACGATAATGCAAACATACGAACTCACTAGAACGTGAGAGAGTTGTACGGGATTAGTAAACTCCCGATAGCGGTTAGAGAACCGAAATGAACAATCCACGAAATAATCAATAGTGGAAAGAATTGATGAAACCTCTATTAAGAGATTGGCGATAGTTCAAGATATGAACTTTTGAGAGAAGTAAAGAATGATAAGGGACCATCAAACTCCCTTAGAAGAATAGTCGACCCACAATATGAGGATCCGACCTAATTTGAGAAAATGTCCCGAATATAAAAGTATTCGATACGTTGGGGAAACCCTTAAATCTGAGAATACTAGACATTTAGAAATTCTGAAATACCCCAAACTAATTAAACATGGATTAAACATCTAATCACATTAATTAAGGCCTAAACATGCCTTAAAAGTCAATTGAGAACAACAGTGGTCAACACAAAGCAAGATATTGCACCCTTTGACTGTTTAGGGTAAATAAATACCCAAATGAACTTCTTAGGACCAAAAACTTTTTCCTAAGCTTATTAACACATAACTAAACATATTACAATTGTTGGACAACACTCCAACACCAAAAACAAGCATTTACATGCTTCAAGGTCAAGTAGGGCAAAAATGTGCTCTAAGAAAACCTTAAAGGTCTTATGACCTCTATTTTATATAAAATTGGATTCCTAAGATCAAATATAATGTAAGGAACACAACAAAGCTGTTCTCAAATAAAATAGAGCTCAGAAACACCTTGCGACACAAAATGTGCACTAAAATACCTTAAAACACGTTTTTGTGTATGAGCTCTAAGATAATGACTTTTTGTCACTTTAAAGACTAGAGTATATTCTTTATAACATTAATGTGACATGATAGACTATATTATAAAGTCTAAATCAAAGTTTGAAAATAAAATCAAAATGGGTAATTTTGGATGAATAGTACCCAAAAATAACATTTAATTACTTAACTTAAACTATGGTCAAATGTCTTCCATTGACCAAGCCCTCCATTGCCGACCTCCTTTGACTGTCATACCCCCCATTAATCAATCTCTAAACAAATATCTAGCCAATCTAATGAGTCATTAATTACTATTACATAAAGTAACATTAATTAACATAAAAGCAAAATTAGCTTACCTTTCTCATTTGCCTTGCTTCCCAGCCGACACCAAGCTCATTAATCCTCTCTTTTACTCCCCCATTGACGCCTGCTACTGTCTAAACTCAGAAGAGAGCAACAAGTGACATAGGTAAGCTTATTAAGCTATTTTATGTTCATTCTCTTCACAATTCTTTCCTCTTTCATGGAGGTAAGCATCAACCATTTCCATCCATGGTTTTAGGTAGTTTTGGAGGTTAAAAGGAGGGTGAATCTCGGCTGTAACAAGGGAAGGAGGTGGAGAAATCTAATCTTGTTCTTAAGGTATAAAAATGTGCTTTAAGCACTTATATCTTGTTTCTTTTCAATTCTGGTTTTAAAGCTTGCTTTCTTAGGCTTATAATCTTCATCTTAACATACTTATTCAGTTGGTATATCAAGAGCTTCAAGGAATAGCCAAATCCAAGCCAAAAACACCATTTTAGGCATTTTAATCAAGGTAAAAATTAGCCATCTTCTAATAGGAGTTATATCAGTTTTAAAGCTTGGTTTTGTATATCTTTTGATGCTCTTATTGTTCTGTAAAAACAGGCCGAAGAACATCTTGTTTTCCTTGGTATTCTAGGGTAACTTTTACCTTGAAAATATACATTAAACACTTCTTATGGTTAGATCTTGCTTGGAGACTAATCATGCCTTAATTGCTGTTTGAAAACATGTAAACTAAGTTGTGGAAAATTTATCTCCAAACAGCCGTGGCCAAACAAGGCCTAATCTTGGCAAAAATAAGGTATAAATCACTTAAACCTACACTTGGTATATTAATATATGTTTATACATATGTATATATTTATGCCATGAGTGAATGAGTTTATTAAGGTCTTATTTTGACCTTAGGTGATTAAGGAATGGATTAGTAAATTTTATAAATAATTAATGAACATAATTGTCAAATTTAAGACATTATGTGGAAAATTGGTAAATATGGAAAAGATATGTGTAAGACTGAGAGTTTAATGCATTTTTGGGCATTTATGTGTAATTCATTAAGCTAATGTTTGTAATAAGGCCATGTACTTTAGGCCATTTTATTTATGTATTTATAAGGTTTTAGTTAAGTTTAGGTAATTAAAATATATTACCGCAATGAATTGGGGTCTAAACCATAATTAAATTAAATTTGGGGGCTATATAATGATATAGCCGAAAATTGGAGGTTTAAATGAGTTTAATTAAAAATTATAAGATTTTATAAAGTTTTGGGGTTAAATTGTAATTTCTGAAAAATATGGGTATAAACCGTAATATATGGAGATTGATGGTCAAGGAAATATTAAGGTGGTCAACATTGACCATATGGTAGGTTTTGACCAAATTAGATAAGTTAAATAACTTATTTAAGGTTTTATAATAAGATAAGCATTTAATTATAACAATTATATAACATATGTGGTATATATGTTATTACCGAAAATTAAAGGGTGTAAAATGATATTATAAACACCCATGGGCTATTAGGAATTTTTAGGAATTTATTGGGTTGATTTTTGGAATTAAAGTAAACTATATATGTATAATATATAGTTATTATGTCATTATGACACTTTGGATAAATATATGGGATGGAATAGTAAATATCGAGAGTATATGGGTTAGTAATATTAATTATAACCCTTTGGTGAAATTTGGTGATTTTTAGAATAATATAGGAGTATTTAATAAGATATGTGTATAATATATAGTTTTAATGATATTATAAAACTATATGTTATAAATTGGGCCAAATGGCAATTATAGAAACTTGGTGGGTTAGAAAAATAATTTAGAACAGCAAATGGGTCTGCTCGAAAATTATAATATCATATAACCATAGGTTATATTTATGTTAAGGTTTAAATGTTATAATATATGATATATGTTACATAACATTATATATGTGGTCAAATTATAAATTTGGAAAGTTAAAGGGGTTGGAAATTAAATTAGAAACAGACATGGTTTGCTCGGATATATTACAAAAATAAAACTATAGGTTATACCATTTTATAAGTTGTAAAATGTTATATTATATGATATATATATATAACATGATATAAATTATGGGGTGATTTTGTAAATGAAGGAAACTATGGATTATGGAAAAGAATAAGGTATAAATGTATATGCCTATGCGGCAATATAATATAGTATTGTATAAAAACTATAGGTTATAAATTAAAGGGAATAAAAATATCATATTATATGATATTAGTATATGGTATAACATTACATAATGTTATGTGGTCAAAATGGAATTTAAATAAATTAAAGGGCTGTACCGAATTATTAAGGTTAGAAATATGAATTTTAGACTATGGTCTATAATGTTATAAATGTTATAACAATTATATGGTTTAAATGGAATTAATAAGTAAGGATATTCAAATTAAATAATGTGACAAACTATAAATAAATAAGATTTATAAACTAAGGTATTTATTGATTAAACCTTAGGAGTTGTAATTATACAATATAAAATGTTACATAATATTAGGATAATAATCTTAATATAAGTTGTATAATATAATACAACTAATGGGGATAATCATCTAATATAAGATGATAAAATGTAACATATAATATGAGAGTTTTATAACTCATGAAACTTACCTATATGGTAAATATATACATACACAAGAATAATGTATATAAGGATGGATATATATTGTGGTTAGAAACCATATAATATAATGGTGGGGGTTATTACATGAAAAATAGTTACAAACTATAAGTTATAAGTTTTTTAATGCAAATGTAGTTTACTAAAAATAATGGATTATATAATACAATGTATTATAATGGATGGTGGAAAATAATACAATATAATAAGTCATGCATGCATACATGCAACTATAGGTTATATACCTACATTTAATGGTGGATAAGACTAAAGAAATATAATGAATTAAACTTAACAGTCGAGACATTTCGACATACGAGTTTTAGTAACAAAGCCGACCGGCTTAGAGAAACCCGTAACAAATAATTGTAGAAATCCGGGGATGAACTGTCGGGGTTACTTGTTATTCGGAAATACCGGATGTAGTTAGTCAAGGAGACTGACTTATAGTTTTATTACCATTTAGATCATACTTCGGGCGAAGGCGCTTGACGAGCTAGTGGTCTACACTGCGCATCCTTGGTCTAAGGTGTACGGTATGTAAAGGGGTTTGATCTGGGTTGTCCTAAGGAATTCCTTGGGCTCGGATTTGGTTGATATCACTTGTGTGTTAAGTGTTTTGGATACGTGTATGTGATTATTTTTTACTGCATTAATTATTTATGCACGAGCGTCCTACGGGACTAACACTACGTCAACTATAGATTGGCTTATATAAACATACATATACGTTATTGTGATGACAAGACGGTTACTTGATATAATACCATAGTATTAATATTAAGTATATGACAACCTAAGTAAAACACTTAGGAACGAGTCACGACATTGTCGGTCTCTAGAGCATGGATCTCGAACATGAATATAACTTAGATTACTTCTAGGTATGCGTGAGACCCATTGGGCAGCTAATTAATAATTATATTCTCCATAAGACTAAGAGCATATCTTAAACATTGTGAGAGAGAGATGGTGTGAGTTGAGGTGAGGAATCCTGTGTAGTTTACGAACTACCTGGTTGCGCATTTGTGATCACTAAGGGGTTCCCGATTGGGTTCCGCTCCAGGTTTATACCCAACGAGCCCTAATTGGATCGTGGGTCAGGTGGCTACGGCCTTTATATGGACACCTTATGAGGCAAAAGAGAATAGTCAGGGGCCTCCGGACCTCTGGCGAAATGAGCACCTTTGTGTGTACGGGAGGACTACTGTCCATGGTGAGGTTATCGGGTTGTCCTAATATGACGCCAAACTGGTATTTAATTAACATGGTTTGGATGGGGCCTTGAAGGCTAAATTAAATTAACTAAGGATGGTGTACACCACGGCGTCTTATTCAGTATTATTATTCGATACGTTCGATATACAATTGTTGTTTGTGATATTTTATGACTGTTTGAGTTGGATGGATGGTTGAGTGTTATGAATGTTTGGATGGAGGATTATGTATATTATACATGTGTATTACAGTATTGAATATAACTGTAAATGGTAAAGCATGAAACCAATCTAACAATAAGATGATTAAAATGACTAAGTGACCATTAGGGTCCAGGCCCGGCATACTCAGCGTTTATCGCTGATACTACACCATTATGCAGGTTGTTGATTATCGCCGAAGCTGAAGTGCGGGAACAGGGTAATTAGAGTTTATTTTGATTACCACACAGGGAGTTTATTAGTATAACGATGTCAGACTGATAAATGTATTGTGGTACAGTTATGTATATTTGGGATTTGGGTAGACGCTCACTTGTCGACGTTATGGTGTATGGACTTAGTATGATGTATAGGAGTTATCTCGTTATCACAACGGTTAGTAGTTTGTTTATGTTGGTTATTGGATATAGTTTGGCTTCGTTGCTCGCACGGGTGACTAATGGCCGGTGACACTCGAGTGAGTATTGTTATTGTTTTAATTCTTCCACTGTAAGACGTTTTATTTGTTGCTACATGAGAGATTATTACGTGATTATGGAGAGGGGTGTTACAAATTCCCTAAGCTATTAGAGGATATCGAGAGAGATACTTCTAGGCTGAGCTATGAGATTATGATATAACTCCGAGAGAGGAGTATTTGGGAAATTGAGTAGTCCGGTAGAGATACGGACGTTTGAGAATTTGAGGAGCTAAGTGTATAGTTCCGTTTGATAGTCGAACCTTCCCACTATGCTAGACCTAGAGTAGGGTCGAAACCGGGGAAGTAAGACTTGTATTTGAAAGCCCGGTGGTGAGTCTTATGTATGACTCTGCCCGGAGGTCATGGGTAATGACTTAAAAGATATCCATTTGAGAATTGAGAATTTGAGATTGGGATTTGAATATTTGAAACTTGAGAATTGAGTTGAGAATTAAGTACTTGATTGAGATTGAGAGTAAGAAAGCTTGAGTAAGAGTAACCCAAGAGAATGGGTAAGACAATGAATAAGTGACTAAGGCATTAGTGAGGTAGATACCCTCAAGGCCTAAGAGTAAGTAATATGAACTAACAACTTTGATGTGTTAGTTAGGAATTGTATTCCATGTTTGAATGTTGAATACTTGTGCTAGTGTACATATATAATGTATTGCTACCTTGCATGATGATTGAATTGAAATGAATCCCATGCTCTCGAAAAAGTAGTCGGCATACCCCCGTTAGCACGCGGGGTATGCGAATGTCATGCCAGCAATTTGCTGAGCCCCTAGGGGCACCGTTTTACATTACAGGTAATTTGAAGCCGATCGTCGTTCGAGAGTGTAAGACGGGGTTGCTGTATAAGCATGGGTAGATGATTAATGAAGGTTGTATTTAATTGTAATGTTGAATTGTAGTCCGAATTGTTATTGGCAAACTTGAGGATTGTAGATACTCGGTATAGAACGGGAATGAGGTTGTATTTGTTTAGTATTAAATTGAAGTTGTATATGGGTTATGATTTGATTAAGGAATAGAATGTATCGTTTGTACAGATTACTCGGTATACTAATTCATCAGACTGATACTGTTTTGTTTGGATTTGGCCTTGTAAGTCATGTGGGTGACTAACGGCATTGTATCACTCACCGTTGTAGTTTGATTTCCGCTGCTTCGATGTTAGTGATTGTGACAGATTAGGAGATAATGATTGGATTAGCGGTAGGGGTGTTACAATCCCAGTTTCTTTTATAACTACTAATCCCTTGTAATTAACCCCGGTATTTGCCACTAGTTATTATTCGGGGTTTTATTTAACGTATACAAGTTCAGGATTAGTTATTTAACCCTTTAATTATGTTAGTGACTTACAACGTTGTATTTTTCTACAAGTTTAGGATTAAGCCTTCACTTCATTTATTTCTTTTGATCATAGGTATATATTTATGTATATATACACACTCATATAGATTATATTACTATATGGTGTTAATGTAATTGACCTTAGATGTTAATGGCCTTAAGCCCTTAAATTCTCATCTAGTTTAGTGAGTTGGTCAACTTGACCCTTTTGGTCAACTTAGTTTACTCAGTCAATGTAGTCAATCCATTAGTTTGGTCAGCATGGTCAAGGTTAACATTGTTATATATATTTCATGAGCTTAAGTTCATTCTTGGTTTAATAACCTTTTAATTAATCCAAACTCCTAACCATATATGTAATGGTTATATAACTTCCCATATTACATTAATGACTTAGGTTTAATTCCTGATCATCCTCTTTCATAATTAGACTCCAATACCTTAGTGTATAACTCCTAATTTAATTTATACTCCACATAAACTCCTTAAATTATAAAAGTTCTCCAACTTTAACAATATTTCTATTCCAACCAGCCTTAAACATTTACATTAAGTTCCTTCACTTAATGTAACACTTTATAATCATCAATCATATACCAATCTTCACTCTTGATTTATATAATTCCCACCTTAGTATATGATTCCACAACATCCCAAGTAATTCATATTAATTCAAATGAATTTTATAATTCCTTAATTGCACCAACTTTCATACACTAACATAAAGACCTTATGCTTAATGTTATATAATATGATTCTTATCCTTATACCAAATTACTCCCAATTCTCGCCTATACCCCATAATTATCCCATATTACACTTTTCCCACCAAATATTTTCCAATCTTACAATCCCATCCCAAATTCACATATCTTATCATTCTAACTTCTCACTTAATTATATTCAGAGTTTCAACCCAAATTCTTTATAATTGCCGAACAGACCCCCACTGACATATTATGATTTTCACCCTAATCTTTCTCATATTTACGAATTGACCCCACAACTTTCCAATCTCTATAAATTCATCATAACTCCTTTTTTGATTCAATTTTCAACCTTTTCTCTCTCTTACTTGGTAAACACCCTAGTCACATATAGGTTTGACCGTATTAAACTGCATACACCTAATTTTCCCCAAAATTATAGTTTGGGCTCACAAGTTTTTCCAAGGTTTACAATTTACTCCCTAACTTTATTGAAACTTACTCCCTCCGTCCCTATTTGACCTTCTCATTTAATATTTGGACATGGTGTTTGACTTCAATATTTAACATGTAAGATAACATAATTTTATAAATCTAATTTTTGCAGTGAAATCCTTATATGAAAAACTATATGTTGTAAAAATTTGTTTTATAAATATCTTATATGTTTAATATTGATATGGAAAAATGTGCCAAAAAGCAAGCACGAAGGTCAATAAGGGACGGAGGTAGTCCATTTTTCATTCCTAATCTAAACCAACTCCAACTTTCGGCTATATCAATGTTTACCACTCCAAATGTAGTCTATTTACAATTCCCCAAATATTCTTTTAGTCATATGATTGCTAAATCATCCAAATAAATCCTAACCACCTTTAAGTCAACTTTTCTTTCTAACCCTTATCTAAACACTTCATAAATTTGTAGGTATCCCCCCCTCCAACTTTTTGAGGTGTTTTAAATCATCCAAATAGCCCTTTATCACCAGATTTTAACACCTAACACAATACCAACATAACCTATGATTTTAAAAGTATTAAATCCACCAAAATGTTCATAAAACTAGCAATAACCTTTGGCTATCATACAATCCTTAACATAGACTTATAATACTCCAAGATGTCAATAATAACTTGTCTATTTTCGGACATAACTACAAAGGAGGCGATTGTTATTTTGGGAAATGTGTAACTGTCACTCATGTAGTATTACTGTAGGGTTTACAAGTGTATATATAGCATTGGCCTATGGACAGGTATAGAAGGACTGGACTAAACATGTAAGGATACTCGACTCTACTTATGTACAAGACTTGGGCCTTTTATATTTGGGCCCGTATTACAGTCACTATTATCCCCCCTCGTTTCGGACTCCTTAAGCCCGAGTTTGAAACGCAGTGTAGCATGTCGACCAATATGCATCGGCTTCGTCAGAATGTCAGTTGTTTGTTCATCGTTGTGAAGGAACCCTAGCTGTAAGGATCGATTCGCAATCTTCTCCCTCACGAAGTGGAAGTCCAAGTCAATATGCTTTGCTCGCGAATGGAAGACTGGATTTGTCGCAAGGTAAGTAGCCCCTAAATTATCACACCATAACGTCGGTGCATGTCGTAGCTGAAACCCTAATTCGCAGAGCAAGTGTTGAATCCAAGTTAATTCTGAAGTTGCATTTGCTAGGGCTCGGTACTCTGCTTCTGTAGTAGAGCGTGCTATAGTGGCTTGCTTCTTAGACTGCCAAGATATTAGATTATGACCTAGATATATGCAATATCCTGTAGTCGATCTGCGATCTTCTGTGCTGCTGGCCCAGTCCGCATCTGCATAGGCAGCGAGAACCGGTGGAGAGGTAGACTTTAGGTAGAGACAGTAGTGACTAGTGCCATTGAGATAGCGAAGTATTCTTTTGAGAGCTTGCCAGTGTGATTCTTTAGGTTTTTGCATGAATTGACATAACCGATTAACAGCAAAGGAAATGTCTGGACGAGTGAGAGAGAGATATTGAAGTCCCCCAATTAAGCTGCGGTAAGTGGTAGGGTCAGAGTAGAGGTCAGAGTTTTCTTGAGTGTGATTGAAATTGGTGTTCATCGGTGTTTGAACTGGTTTCGAGTGGAGAAGCTTGGCTCTACTGAGGAGAGTTTTAATGTATCTGGTTTGGCTGAGAAATAGGCCAGTGTGGTTTCTGTGAACTTCTACCCCAAGGAAATAGTTAATAGGGCCTAAATCCTTGATAGGAAAGTGGGTAGTGAGATGACTGACTAGTCTCTTCAAGGTATGAGTTGAATTGCCAGTAAGGATTATATCATCCACATAGACCAGTAGGTAGATAACGTCACCCTGAGAGTTGTAGATAAAGAGAGAGGTATCTGCCTTAGAGGCTTGGAACCCAATGTCCAACAGACAAGTGCTCAATTTTGAGAACCAGGCTCTGGGTGCCTGTTTAAGCCCATATAGAGATTTCCTGAGTTTGCACACATGATTGGGGTATAAGGGGTTCTAAAAACCTGGTGGTTGTTCCATATAAATATCCTCCGGAATATCTCCATGTAGAAATGCATTCTGCACATCAAGTTGAGTTATAGGCCAGTTCTGAGCTATGGCAATAGATAGAAGAAGCCTAATAGTGGTAGGTTTGATAACAGGACTAAAAGTCTCATTGTAGTCCACACCAGCCTCCTGATTATATAACCTTTTGCCACCAACCTGGCCTTCCTGTGTTCAATTTGTCCATTTGCCTTCCTTTTTGTTTTTTAAAACCCACTTAGTTCCTAGAACATTTGCTCCCTTAGGGCAGACAACCAAGTCCCAAGTGTGAGTTTTCTGTAGAGCTAAGAACTCCTGAAGCATTTCTTCCCTCCAAACTGGATATTTTTGAGCCTGTTTAAGAGTAGGCTCCTCAGGGATCATTTCAGTGTTGTGAGCACTGGGCCAGTTAATAGTGCCATCTGTTCTGATGAGAGGTTTGTAAATCTGGTTCTTGGACCTTGTTTGCATAGGATGAGTTGAAATGTCTGATGGAGGTGGTAGATGTGGTTCTGTTCCAGGTGAGGAGTTTGGGTCTGATGATGAAGGAGGAGAAGAGGTAGTAGGGGATGGAGAGACCATATGTGTAGGAGTAGTTGGTGTGGGAGAGGTAGTGTGTGGGGTGGTAGTTGCTGGTATAGATAAAGAGGGAATGACAGAGGAGACTGTGACTGATGTGTGATCAGGTGAGGTATAGGCTTGCATAGGAAAAACATTTTCCTCAAAAAGAACATCCCTGCTGATATAAACTCTTCCTGTATCAAGAGCTAGGCAAAGACAGCCCTTGTAGTGAGGAGCATAGCCAATAAATATGCATTTGGTAGATCTGAAGGCCAACTTGTGACGATTGTAAGGCCTAAGGTTTGGCCAACAACAACAACCAAAGGTTTTGAGGTGTGTGAGATCAGGTGGTTTGTTGTGGAGGTATTGGAAAGGGGTAGAATGATCAAGGACAGGGGTCAGAGTTCTGTTTATAAAGTAGACAACTGTGGCAAAGGCCTTATCCCAAAACTTCAAGGGAAGGGATGAGATAGCTAATAAAGCAAGGCCTTTCTCAACAACATGCCGGTGGCGAGATTCAACTGTCCCATTTTGAGCATGGGCATAGGGGCATGTGATCCTATAAAGAATTCCATTAGAAGTAGCCAATTTCCTCACAGGAATGAATTCACCCCCACCATCAAACTGTATAGCACCAATAGAGGATGAAAAATGTGTCCTGACAACTTTAATAAATTCAACAACGACTGAAACAACATCAGACTTAGCAGATATCATAAAGATCCAAGTATGTTTACTGAAATCATCAACTATAGATGAATTACCCCTAACCTTAAAAACTCAATTAAATGTTATACTAATGATCTAAAATGGTTATTAAACATCTTAACACTATTGGGGAACAATCTAAAAGATCTTAACAAGGCAAAACATGCCTTAAGATCGGTAAGGCCAAAAATGAGCTTTAAAGCACCATAATGATTGTATGACCTCAAATAGGATCCAAGTTGAATTCCTAAACATTATAATGAAGTAAGGAACACAAAAAAACTATTCTCAAAGAAAACTAAGCTCAAAAACACTCAGTGACACAAAATGTGCCCTGAAATCACCTTAAAGCACATTTTTGTGTATCAGCTCTAAGATATGACTTTTTGTCATTTTAAAGACTGGAGTATATCATTTAAATCATTAATTTGACATGATAGACTATATTTTAAAGTCTAAATCCAAGTTTGAAAATAAAAATCCAAAAACGACAGTTATTTATGAATAGTACCCAAATAGTGCAATTTTTAAGCACATTGATCAAGGTTGACCATTGGTCAATGAATTGGCCAGCCTTATCTACATGGTGTCGGCAGGCTAAGGGAAGGGAGGACAACACACAACAACATTAGTGCTGATTACTTACCTAATGTGATGAATCATTGGTTACTATTCATTATTATATCATTTTAAGCCTTTAAACACCTTACCTTGCACTCTCTTGCCTCTTGCCCCATTCCAGCCGATATTTCTGAGTTCCTAGACTCTCCCAAGCTGTGTTCTTGAGTTGGGAAGGCAATTCAATCCATTAAGCTCCTAAGGTAATGATTTAAGTCATATTTTAGCTCTTTTTCTTCATTCCTTCACTACCAACACTTGGATCTCGTGGCTTATCTTTTCCTATGGCTTATTCTCAGTGTTCTAAGGTTAGAACAAGAGCTAATCTCGGCTGAAGCTAATATAGGGACCAAGGTTTCCCAAATTTACATTTTAAGGTAAAAACATACCTTAAGCTTCTCTACTTTGCATCCGGTTTTCTCCTTCTGATTTTTGTGAGTTTATACACTCATAATCTTCATATTTACATGTTCAATCAGTTGGTTAACCATTTGGAGCAAGGGTGACCGAAATCCAAAGGAAATACTCTTCTTTAAGGCATTTTGCCAAGGTAAAACCTATTACCACAGCAGCTTGTTGTTGTCTAAGTGTTTCCTATGTTTATATGGTGAATTTAACACCTTGTGGTGTGTTTAATTCAGGCCGAATTCATTAGGAACCTTCCAAGCATTTTTAAGGTGATTTTTGCCTTAAATCTTACATTAATTGTTCTTTGTGGTTAAGCTCAAGCTTCGAGTATAACCATATCTTGTTTTGGTGTATTAAACATGTCTAAATGATGTGGTGAGTTTTCCTTCAAGCTGCCGAGTTCATACAAGGGTAAACCAAGGTATAAACACCTTAAACTTATGATTTTATGTTATTCCTAGCATATATAATATATGTGCCGAGAGTGAAATCATATATATGGGTTATATTAACCTAAGAATGGAAAAAAATGGCTAAGATAAATTAAGCTAGTCATTTAAGTGATTTAATTAACATAATGGTCAAATTATGACATTATATGGAAAAATAATAAAACTATGGTGAGGCCGTGAGCTTATGTAATATTGTGAGCAATTTATGTGTAATTTTATGCTACAAAGCAAAGTTGTAATAAGGCCATGTCATTAGGCCATTTTAATTTAAGTTTAAAGCTTATTTAGTTAAGTTTATGCTTATATAATTAAATTGGGGTCAAACGGTAATTACTAGCATTTTATTAGGTCGGGGGCTTAATTTAGAGGAACTTAGGGTTTTTAAATGAATTTAACAAAAATTATAACATTTTATGAAGCTTTGTGACAAAATTGTAAAAATAGAAAACTATAGGTTATGTTTTGTAATTACCGAAAGGTTTGGGTCCAATTTGGTATTAGAAGTCAAAGTTGACTATATAGGAGACTTTGACCAAGTTTCGTGAATTTAAGGAATTAAAATACTACCTTATATTAAGATAGTAATTCAATTGTAAAAGATTTATAAGTCTTGGGGTGGTATTGTGATTTCCGAAAACTAGGGGTACTAAATGGAGTTTAGTACAAACTTAGATTATTAGGAATTTTTAGAAGTTGATTTGGGTAAATTTGGAGTTTATATGAATTATCTAGGTATATTATAAGATATTTCATAACATTGTTACAAATGGGTAACAAATGTGGTAAAACCAAGATTTAGAGAAAATATAAGGTTAGTAATGATATTTATAACCTTTTGGTATAGTTTGGTAATTTTTGGAATTATATATAAGGCTTTATGAAGATATATGTATAATATATAGTTTTGGTGATATTAGAAACTATATGTTATTAAATGGGGTAAATTGGTGAATATAGAAAGTTAAGTGGTGGAAAATTAAATAAGAATAGACCATGGGTCTGTTCGGTTATTTTGAGAAAATATAACCATGGGTTATAATTATATTAAGGATTAAGGATTATAATATAAGGTATATATTATAAGTGTATCAATGGAATATATTTTGGGGTTGATTTGTAAATTATGAAAGTATAGTGGAGAATAATTAATACCGAAAGTTTTAATGACTATTTGGTATTTTATAACAATATATAACTATAAGTTATAATTGTTTTAATGACATAAATGTCAAAATATATGTTATATAACTCTAATATAACATTATATAAATAATGTGGTGGATTTTGTAAATATTTGAGAATTATAGGTGCTGTTCGAAAATATTACTATTTTTGAATGAAATTTATAATATGGTTTTTAATGTTATAAGAGCTATAACATTTATAATATAAGAGGTATTCATTAAAAAGAATGAATATATATTATAATGACTTACCATATAATAAATAGTCCTATAATGCATATATATAAATAAATATATGTTATTTTGTGGAAAATATAATATAGTTCAATAACTATATATTACCATGATTTAAAAGATACGAGATAAAAGGGAAAGAATTACAAACATTGGATATGGAATTCTAATGTTAGGAGTGTACATGAAATAATAAGAATCTATGTAATTCAAAGTATTTTATACACGAATTATAGTACTTAAACTTGGAAAAACAAACCTTAGAAAAATAAATACTAAGGTGAGATGTATAATACATGATTAAGATTATACATGCAATATAGTGATAAACTATATCATATACAAGGTATATTAAACTACATGCGATAATAAACGTTAAAGTTAAGTGTATTAATATACTCGACGTAACCACGCATGTGATATAGCGTTTTTCCTAATCCCGAGTTAAACCGAAAACCCGTCAAACGTTATTAGTTAACACCGGGAAATAAACCGAAGTAGATTAATAACGGTACGGGGTGCCGAAGTGTATTGTTATTATGAGATGCTGATGCGTAGTGTGATGCATATTAATAGATTGTTAGAGGCGTCTCGAGGATCTCCAGAGATTTTAGCTGATTCATACTCCACCGTAATACAATCCGGGTGAACGGTATGTTATTTATGTGGCTTGATTGTCTCTGAGGATTTCCTCAGTTCAGACATGGTGTGAAAATCTGTGTTAAGATTGAATGTCTGCTTGTGTGAATTAATATGCTTGAGTTGTGTATTAATGCTGCTTATTATTATTACTACTGCTGAACGATAACAGTACAGTTCGTATATATGAACATATTATAAAACGAACTAGCGGCAGTGATGCTATCTTATATGTGTAATATAAGGAACGTAAGTAAAACATTGTAGCATTAAGATAATAAGATATATATATATATATATATATATATATCTGAGACTTATATACAGAGCCTTGGCCTTTTCTAAACGCCGCTCTTGTATCTAACACTGGATCCCGAGTTGACATACTCAGGATTGGACTAACGACCTTAGTCTGCTGTGTTAGGAAAAATAATAAAACAAATGCGATGGTATAGATCAGTTTATCAAGAGGATGTGGCTCTTGCTGTGAACTGTGATCCATTAACGATACTAGGATACCGTGTGGTAACCGTAAGTATCTGGATAAATTTCCAACGGACTACAGATGGTTTGTAGGTCGGAGACTCTACCGCTGGAGTGGCTACTGCCGTGTGTGACCCGCCATAGGCGATGGGTATCTTAGAACACGTCGTTCTAACGAACGTTGTTATCAGGCGTGACTGAACAATTACGGGCGACTATATTAGCTCGTACATTAGGCGAACATTATTTGGGCTTGCATGCCAAAGACGGGAATTCATACTTGTTTATAGTTCTCGTTGTTTCGCCTTGTTGTTCATTGGTTATGCTTTGTGATTATGTGTGGTATGTTGGTGATGTTGATTAAATGAGTCGCTGTACTCACATGTGTGTTGTGAATTGGACTAATTGAATCATTGTATTTATATTTATGTTGTGAGCTGGATGAGTCGAGTCGCTGTGCTTGTGAGTGGATTATGGTGGATTGTTTGGTCGAGCGAGTCGACGTACTCAACTATGAATTATTAAGTGTTTGTTGGATTGGAGTCTATGTACTCATAAAGCGTTGTAACACTTTTAGTGGTATTTTACGATGCGATGTGTGAAGCCGGGGGCTTGTTTACTATTTGAGTTAATTGCAATATATGTTATTGCTTTACAGTTTTTATATAAAACTACCTGCATGAAAATAAATTGCATGCTCTCGACCAATTAACTGAGGGTCTGAGGGGGCATGACAGTCATGTAGTAACATACTCAGCAGGGGCTGATTCCATACCTCAAACAAACATTTTTGCAGGTATGCAGCTTCCGGTGTCGACAAAGAGAGTGACGCGCTGGGTAGTTTGATTACAGTTATTTAAACATGCGCTGTTGCATTTTGATTAGAACCTAGAAACGTGTATAGGATTTGGATACTTAGAATGCTCACTGTGAAAGTATTTTATATTGGTTTGGGAAGTTTAGATCTATCTCTTCTTGTCACTGTGGGAAAATGTTTCGTATTTAAGAATGTATCAGTAAGCACGTTATTACTCGTATGGGCGAGTAAGAACGGTAACACCAGTAGTACAATTGTTGAGTTTACCGCTGCGATTACATTATTAATTAAGTTGATTAGGAGCCGAATAGAGTAGGGGTGTTACAAAAGTGGTATCAGAGCGGAGTACCGCTCTGATGACAAGAGATAGTAGGATTGTACAGTGAGCATAGGTTATGGGAATATGGGAAACGTTGTGAGGATACGTGACCTTGCGGGGTTGTTGCAATGATTAAGACTTGCACACCATAACCGTAGAGGCACTTCAATATTAAAAGACCAAGACTACGGTATTAGACCGAGTAAAGGTCTAACCCGTCCTCTTGACATATGTCAGGAAGAGGTCAGGGTAATAGTACTAAGGAAGAACACGGAGCAGCGGAAGGCGGTGAAGGCCAGCAACCCCAAGTAACGGGAAGACGGTATGAACCGCTTGCACTTAATGGGAGAACATCCCGAGAAATTTGCAATGGTACCCCACCCGCCACAGCCCGTACCTAGAGTACTGTCTAGTGAGACAATGAAATGAGGAACACCACGGAGATAACTCTCCTGATCGGGAAGACCCGATGTGGATGCTATGAGAACTATGTTAAGTTTAGAAAATAATACTTTGTGTTTTGATGCAATGATTACGACCGGGGGTCCTGGTAATAACGTGATGTTTACCATACGAGTAGCTGATGAATATTTAACCGAGGTTAAGGAGATGATTCCCGTAGGACTAATGGGGTTAGCTCGCTATAAGCAAGGCAACCCTGTCTTACATCCAGGAAAGCACTGATTAGTGCGCTTAGGGGAAGAGAGATAGAAACGACGAGTAATAAAAAGATTTATGAGATATGTAACAGACGGAATGGATAACCTATTAGAAGTCTCACCTGAAGCGAGTAACTCTACACATGCAATACTGAAGGTTCATGAAGGCCTAACGTGCATGAAGAGAGATCCTGAGAACTGTAGGAACAAGAACTCGCTAAGTTGCTATCATGCCACGCCTCGAGAGGGGAGTAAGACCCTACTACCACGATTAATATGAGGAAACGGGTACGGGAGTGAGACTGTTTATATAAAAAAAACTTCTTTGAAAAGGAACAGAAACCCAACTAGGGAATAGCACTGCACTGACACACTGTACAGATGGTTCAGTCTGCATGGCGCACTTGCCACTGCAAGTGCCACACTAATCAAAGTATTAAAATTTCAACCTGCCTTGCGCACTTGCTACAGCAAGTGCAGCGACGGTAATATCCCTAAAGGACCGAGTAGTTCAGGTGGTTACCAATAAACACTAAACTTTTATGTGAGTCCGTATGCACAAAAAAGCAGGACATAGCCTTCTTAAAGGCAGGGGTACAAACCCTTGGGTTTGAGGACGATAAAACCTCGGGAAGACCTAGCCTGTCTGACCATTAAACCAAAAAAAAAAGAATATACCATTTAGTTGAATTTAAAAAGGGAGTAAGTGAGAATAACGGTAATTAGTGCCTACAAGCCTAAACCCAGAGCCGGTATGGACATTAAACGCCAATTAATACCGGTGGGAAGTGTCGAGTCTTCAGGACCAGCATAACCATATTTAGGGAATGCACGACACTTGTGGTTTAACCACTACCGTTGAACATTGCCAGAGGGCAAGATTTGAGTTAAACAAGCCAAGACTTTAAATAAAACCTATCCAATTGAGTAGATGAAAATAATAGACAAATGCCATTATGGCAAACTATTTTGTAGTTGTAAGAAAAGTTGAGGCAGGTGCAAACGTGCAATAAGGGGCCGATGTTATGCCCGCACCACACACACCGGGGGTGTTGTAAATCCATAATGTTGCTAGACTCCCGTACGGAGGGCAGTGGATATTAATTGAACAGTGAATCCGCCTGAGGACGGAAGATACAGTTACCTCGAAAAGGATGGAGGAACTATAAGTTGAATAAGAGTAAGAACTACACAATGTAGAGCGATGATGAACGGAACCCACTAAATTGTGAGTATCCAATTATAACCTTAGAGGAAAATATAAAAACCAACTAGGATTAAATTAGATAGCAGGACCAACAATCATTTAACTTTCAGATTAAATATTGAGCTTGAATATTGTATGGCATAGGCCTACGGAAGGATACCCTTAGTACCACCAAGATGACCCAAAACTAGAAGAACAAAAGTGACCAATCACAAATACTGATTATTATCAGGCTAGATAGGGACTACCATGAGACAGGAGGAAACACAAGGTGTCAAACTTTATCATGGAGTCCAGAATACACCAGAGGGTGTAACCCAATAGATTGGGTGGAGTTCGAGAACTTAAAACTCATATCTGAAGGCGTTAACAGCCTAGGAGTGAACGGGAGAAATAGTAAGTAGTTACTGATCCCCACTCACAGATACCAGATGACGAACATGTGGAAACCAGTAGTAGGGCGATAAGTCGCAAATACCTATCTTGGAGTAGGTAAGCAAATATACATTAATAAAGGAACCCAAAGAACCCTCTAGGGCCATTCTGACATTAAAGGTTAAGAATTGGCAGCATAGTTACTTCTACATAAATTACCGGGACTAAGAGTACGATAACCACTGGGTACGAACACTACGAGTGCACTAAACGAGACATGGGACGACCACACTCTTAGGAGCTTGTGGGCCTGACAAGACTTTCATTCAGTTAGCTGGGTAAGTAGTAATGTATCAGTATGATACCCCATGTATGTAAACAAGTAGTGTAAGGACCCAGGAGGAAATCAACTCTGTGTCTAAGTCAATTAATGGAATTCTGACTAGGTAAATCATGAATTGACGAGAGAGATCTCAGTCCAACCAACAAGGTTGGGAAAATCAAGTATAGCTTGAAAAAAAAACATAAGATCACAATCCCATAATGAATAAGTTAGAACACAATTTTGGAGATTTAATTAAACAAGGAAGCCAAGGCCTATTTTATGGTAAAGGCGAGGTGAACCCACAAATGAGAAAAAGAATTGGGATATTTTAGGAAATTATGTGAGTACCTTGTAGACCAAATGATGCCACCCAGAAAGGGGGCACAGAAAGAGTTATATATTGCGCTAAGGGCGTTGCGATGATGTTACATTAAACAATAATAATCACATGCTCAAGCTATAGAAACGTTAGTATGTTAGTACCAATTAGGGCTGGACAGAAAACGAATGCCAAGCTAAAGCCCACAGTCGTACTGTATGTTTACAACAGACGAAGGGCGAAAGCGGGCGTTATGAGAGATACTCTAAACTGGAGATTAATACTGCATGCAAACCGCAATAGCGGATAACCGTCTAATCGACTGGTACATGGTGCGCAACAAGCGACCATTATAATAATTATTAACCCAATTATGTTAGTATGAATTAGAACATGAAACATCATATAAACTAATGGATTCCCCTAATCGAGTAAAGGGATGAACCATACGTGTGGGTACTAAAATACCAACACACTAGGGATTCGAGTTCACACCAGCAAAAGAGGACCTATAAGGTACCTACGGAATGAACTCATTCCTGAGGGAATAACTTTGAGTCATGAAGCGCCAGTTAGTTGCGCATATCAGACTCGTTTTGACATTTAAGGGAAATTACTACAAGCACTAGGTGCTAGAGCATAGCTCGACAACCCTTATACCGAAGGTTAGTTCGGTAGGGTGACATGAAGCCTTGGGAGTATACCATGAACATGTATAGAATACAAGAAGAATAAATAAATAGCTAATTGAAATAATAAACGTGTGTAACAAACAATACCACGCAGTGAATACTTTACTCCATTCCCATAATTATGGAAGGCCGTGTAGAAAACACTGTCACGTGGAGTTGGAACCGACATGACACTACTACCTAAAAGAGGTAAACTAACCATAAAGTAGTTGGGCATACTGCTTGCGGAGCGAGTGGGCCCATATTGAATAGGTTTGACATACCTAGCAGGTTTGGGGAAAACAAATGATGTGTTACATCTCCCGATCAAACCATATATAAATAGACATACACCTAACCGAGATAGGCTGTATAGCCAGATGGGCTAAAGCCGACCCTAGGAAAAAAAGGGGTAATGAAATATGTAGCACATTAGTGCACGAATAAATCCACAGGAATGGAACATCTTGAACTTATTACTTCAAGATGATATATATATTTGTAGATTACGTGGGCGTAATCCTTTTAAGGGGGGTAGAACGCCTTAAATATATCGTACGTAGGAGTATGTAACGCATGGTACACATGCTGCAAATTATTATTGTACGAAGAGTACAGATATTATGATTGTGTTATATTACTTGAGGTAATATTGTGATGTGTTATGTGTATGAACATAAATATATTTTAGTTCGCGTTAGTTATGGCGAATAGGAAAGGGAGTACAGATAGATTGTTCTTACCCTATTTCCAATTATATACGCAAACATTGCGAACAATAGTCACATCTATAGGATCGGGTGGCTAACTCAAACCAACTCAAGGTGTGAGTCTAAGAGTTGGTTTGACTCAATCGGTCTTTGAAAGTAAGAAACACTCTGTGATGTAGAGGCACTCAATCGAACTTCGTATGTGAGAACACTTGAGATGTAGAAACACTTAGTCGAACTAAGTGCGCGGAAGCAGTTGCTCAAGGTAGTAAAGTAAGATACACTTAGCGGAGCTAAATGGATTAACACTCGAAAGGTGGAGGACTCTGTCGAACTCAGCAGGATACACAATATAAGTTATTTTATTTCCTGGTCAAAACAAAACAACTTAAAATGCCCACTCAGTAGATGAGATCTACTTCGTGGTTTTCACTCACTCACCCAATACAATCTCTGATCAGCTCAATGATAAGTGTAGTGAAAACTAGGTCCTACCTAGAAAGACTCTATCGATATGCACAAACGAATCTAGTACTTCTCTCTCTTTTTCGTTCTCTCTCTCTCTAAAATAGGCAAAGCTTTCACTAAACAAATGCTATGAATGATTCTCTCTGGAAAGCTGCAATGAGAAACGAAATGATAACTCTCTTATATAGTGGAGCCGTTGAGGGAGTCTGCTTCCGAAATTTCTGCCATCTGAACATGGTAGTTACTTGTAGTTGCTTAAAATCCGGTCCTAACTTCTTTGTGAACGTTGCAAAGCCTTGGCCCTTAATTTTCGGACAATTACCAATCCATTGGACGACTTGGCAACGTTCAATTATGACTTTCATGTCTGATGTAGTAGACTAACTCTGTCAGTTCTGAAATTTCAGGAACCAACGACTCTTTCCTTGAATTTCGGAAGCTGGAGCCATATTTCAGAAGCTGGAGCCAAGTCTTCTGATTAGTACCATGTTGAGAGAATTTTGGTCCAAGTCTGAATGTTGATGACCATTGTAAGCCAATGTAGTTGCTGTACTTGCTCCTTAATTTTCGCAACTGACCGATAGACTCTCTCGAATTATCAGAAAGTCAAGGCTTTGGATTTTGCTCACATTTTGCATGAATTTCGGCCCAAGGATGATAGTTGATGACTATTATGGTTTAGTGGACGTTGCTCCTTGAATTTCATAACTGATTAATGAATTCACATAGATGGACTCTCTCGCTCTTTCGAGGTTGACTGACTCTGTCTTGTTTTGAGAAGTGTGATTGACTCCTTTGATCTGGTTGACTATCTCAGCAACACCTTCATACTCCAACAGTTTTCCCCCTTGTTGCTGATGATAGCAAAACTCTTTTTGTGAATCCCGAATGAGTCAATCTGCAAAACAAGACAAGAGCAAAAAGAATTTTGGGGAACCGACCCTGTCCAGGTTCCCCCTTAATCACAGCATAGATTGAGTAACTCTTGTTAGAGTTGTGATCCTCGATTTTAAACCCTACCCTATGTGGATTAACTTGATTGGGATCTAATCGGGTTTTAGGTCCACTTATAACCTAAGATTAATAACTACGTCATAAAACAATAATTATTAAAACCTAAGCTAGCTCACTAGAACCTATTATGAGTCGCCACCTAATTTTGACCTAGGGTCAATTAGGAAAGGAGAGTTCGGGTTCGGGGGCTTGATATTCGACTTATTTAGGGTTCAAATACTTTTATTACCCCTAGAAGTTGTTTTTCCTCTACTTAGTTTAATTACGGCTTATTATGAGTCGTTTTAACCTAAGTGCGCGAGCTTCTGTTTTTTTTTTTTTTTTTTGCATTTTTGACTGAAAATAAAAGTGAAAGTTGAAATTACCTAAACTAGGGTTTCGGAGGCAGAATTAGGGCAGATTTTGTTTCCGTCCGTGGCCACGGACCTAATGTCCGAAACCACGGACCCCAGTAACCTAAATATACAGAAAAGTCGGAAATAAAGGAAAACAAAAATTTGCAAAGTCCGGGGCCACGGACAGGCTGTCCGTGGGCCCGGACATCATTAGAAAAACCTAAATTTTGAATTTTTAAAATCCCGCCGCCGTCCGTGGGTGTCCGTGGCCACGGACAACCCGTCCGTGGTCCCGGACCACAGGTCCGAGGTCACGGATCACCCACGGACAGGGGTTTTCCGAGGGTTCCCGAGGGTGTTTTGAGCTCAAATTTTATGGGTATGTAGCCTGAAAGATTTACAAGACGTTAGTGATTGAAAGTTTTCAATTTGAAGTCGAATTAAGCACGAAACTTAGTAAACAAGTTATTGGACAGAGGCTTAAACAAACAGCAATAGAAGCGTAGAGGGCTTAGTTTGAGCCCAAATTTTGAGGCGTGGCAGATAATACCATATAGAATTAGGGAAGTGGGGTTTCTACCTGTTTTACCTCCGGATTCACAACGATTCTTCACACCGGGATTCGTCGAGTGCTTCGTTGATGGCAGACCCGAAAGGATTTCGAACCGAGCTTCTGGTTGCTGGTTGTTCTTGCCGCTCTTCACGTTTTTGTGATGTTTTTGTGGGGTTTTGATGATTATTGGTGCTTTGGGGATCGGAAAACGTGTTTAGATGGTGATTTCGGGGGATTTTCGGTATGATTTGGGTGGCCGGGTGTTGGAAAACGTGAGAGAGAGAGAGGAGGCTACCTTTTCTGACTCTCTAGGGTTCTTGAGCATATGAAGTTCTGATTTTATCCAAAAACCTATCCTTTATATAGACTTTCTTAAAGATAAAGAAAATCTAGTAAAAGTAAGATTTTTTGATATTTCAACTAAGTAACTTCCCAAAGGAATTTTGCCATGAAATTTTAACCACATGTCAAGGATGGATATTATGAATTTTCTGAGGTGGAAAAGAATTTTTTTTAAATGCTGGAGCATTTTTAAATTGAATTTCTCGTCAGATTCAGTCAGAAATTGCTAGAAAATTATTGGAAATTTGAAAAATCAAAATTCCGAAGCCATTATGCTTAGAATGTCATCCTCTACCATGGGCTAAAATATCAAAGCATTTCAAGCTGATTTGGGCATCCTTTGGAGGAGAGAGAAAGCTTATAGGAGGTCTCAAAAGCCTTAAAAATTACGAAAACGCCCCTGACAATGACGAAGCTGCTCCTCATGCCCTGGAATGCGCCGATCGAGCCGGAATCCCTCATTACCCGATTAAATGTCCCTCACGACACCAAAACTTTGCAGACCCTAACCAGGGGGGTCACAAATTTTGGGTATAACAAGAGTTCCCCCTGAATCGATGAGCAAAATTTTGGCAAACCACAACCTACTAAGAGAGATTGGAAAAAGGGAATATAAGACTAAGTTAAGAAAACTGCAACCAACATGATCTAGTACCAACAGAGTAAAAACGAAACAGAATATCCAAACTTCACCTAAGACCTAGTCACACAGAGACAGAGTCAATCCAGAACATAGCCAGAGTGACCCGTTCGTAGAGAGACGAGATTCACTACTTCCCCCTTTTTGCTGTCATCAGTAAGGGAAGTTTGCAACAAAGTCTAAGTCAATCCGTACATTAAAGAACAAATAAACTGTATCCATAACGCAAACATACTCATGGACTACAAGGGGCATGAAGTATTGTCATATTCCACAATACCTTTCATTGCCACATACTCATAACTTGTAATGATCCCTGTTGCATTGCATTGTATTTTTTAAGACTTTATAGCTCTATATTTGCAATGCATAGATATTTAACAAGTTAAGCACACAGGGACTGTCTCTATCCCCCCAGACTTTTCTCTCCACCCATGTAACAGCTTTGGGCCAACTTTCCTAGGTTTCACACACCCTTAGGAAGTTAGGTGATGAAGTACCCTTAAAGGCTTAATAACCGAGTGGACGATGTCCGTTTTGGTTCAGGAGAAACAAGTTAGCGGAGTACCTTGCCTTTGTCCTCTCTCCCTTTTTTTTGTTTTTTTTTACTGAAAATTGCAAAGGGACATAAAGGACAGACACAGTCTATCAATATGAGGATACGGATTGACTCAAACAGTATGCAAGCAACGCCTACTAATTATACAGCCAAAGTTGAAGAGAGACTACCGTCTTACGTTGATTGAGTCATTCTGATTGCTGAACGGAGTTCCTCGAATCTGGTGGTAGGAAGAGGCTTGGCAAAGATATATGCGAGCTGATCCTCTATTGGAACAAAGTCAAGTTGAATTAGCTTTTTCTCAACACAATCCTTCAAGAAATGAAAACGTATTTCAATGTGTCTGGTTCTCGAATTTGGACTGTGTTTCCAGAGATTTTAAATGCGCAATTGTTATCACAGGAAATACCAATTTGATCTCAGCAAGATTTTGCTTTGTAGAGGGCCAAGAGACTAAGCATGGACCAAGGAATTGTGCATTGCTAGATGCACTCTTTCGATCATGGAGGGAATCTGTCCAATCAGAATCACTAAAACCAGATAAAATAATATAGGGGAACGAATGTACCATAGATGAAGTTGACTGGTTCCTTTAAAGTATCAAAAGATTCGCTTGACCGCCTTGAGATGGGACTGTTTGGGTGCTGCTGAAAGCGAGCACATAGACAGACTTGGTCGTCAGAATGTATGGCATTTAGACACTTCTTGTACATACTTCCTTCTTTACGTCTCGTGGCTTCTAGAGATCCTGTATGTTCCTTAAAAACTTTGCAAACGACATATGAGAAAAGTATTAAATTGAATCTTTCACAAATTTGAAAAATGCTTAATAGACTATCTTGAAGTCCAGTGACCAGATGGACTCCATCTACCTTAAACTTGGAGGGGTTACCTACGGTGCCAACTCCCATGATTTCACCTTGGTTGTTGTTTCCAAAGGTGACCTTACCTCCTTTGTAGGATGAAAGCGAGCTGAATTTGTCGGGATTTCCAGTTCTGGAGCACCCTCTGTCCAAGTACACATAGTCCATCTCCACGCTCGCTTCCACCTGCAAAAAAATCACTTGGTAGTTTTGGGAACCCAAATATACTTGGGTCCCCTTTTTGAACCAGATTTTCTCAGCTTTTCTCGTGCCTCAAGGATAAGATTGAGTCGCTTGATATTAAATGACACATCCTTGTGAAGCTTTTCACAGGCACTATCTCGATGTCAAAGACTCCCGCAATAACCGCAAATCTTAGTGGGAGGAATATTGACGTATTTTTGCTGTCCTTTCCACCAAGAATCAAAATTTTCTTTTTGTTGTTGGCGCTTGGGTTTGTTGTTGGATTTGGATATATTTTTAGGGATATCGAATTTACCTTTATGCCACTTGGGCTTCGATTGAGTGGATCCAACTCCAGACCATATATTAACTATCTCTTGGGAGAGTTTTTCAACTTCCTTTCGAAGATTATCACGATCTTGACTAACTTCCTTGATCTTGGAGTTGGCCCACTCGGGCAATTCTGATGGAGTGACCTGTTTGATGAAATTGACTGGTTTGAGAGAGAGTGCATGTTCATTTTCTTTCAATTTTCGAGAGAGTTGCTCAACCGAAGAGGTTAGAGAGATAACTTGAGATTCTGAACTATTTAACTCATTCTGCAAAGAACAACACTTGTCAGTGCAAACAGTGAGGTCATGTTTAAGAGAGTCAATCTGAGTGAGTGACTCTTCCTGTTCCCTTTGGTTGGATTCAGTAAGACTCATGGTTTTGTCGAGCTCCTTTTTAAGGGAGTCAACATGACGCCGAGAGTCTCGTAAGTCTAATCTAAGAGAGCATGAGATAGTCTTGTGTTCCTCAGCTTCGTCTCTTAAAGCATACATGAGACCCTTTAAGATTTCGAGTTCCTCAGTTAACTCGAAAATTTTGCTGGTGAGACTAGCTTTGAGAGAGTTAGTCTCAGAGACAATTTTAGCAATTAAGGTCATGAAACCCATAGGAGTTATACGATAAAGGTCTGTTTTAAGATGGGAACGAGTTACCTCATTGTCGGGGATCATGGACTCCGTCGTATCATGTGCCATGAGACTTACAAGCCGCTGGACTCTGTGTCTGGATTGTCGGAGTCTGAATCACCCCAACCGACAGCTGCCATTGCTTGTTGATTGACTGTCAGCCTAAGCAAGGCTCTGATACCACATGTAGGATCGGGTGGCTGACTCAAACCAACTCAAGGTGTGAGTCTAAGAGTTGGTTTGACTCAATCGGTCTTTGAAAGTAAGAAACACTCTGTGATGTAGAGGCACTCAATCGAACTTCGTATGTGAGAACACTTGAGATGTAGAAACACTTAGTCGAACTAAGTGCGCGGAAGCAGTTGCTCAAGGTAGTAAAGTAAGATAGACTTAGCGGAGCTAAATGGATTAACACTCGAAAGGTGGAGGACTCTGTCGAACTCAGCAGGATACACAATATAAGTTATTTTATTTCCTGGTCAAAACAAAACAACTTATAATGCCCACTCAGTAGATGAGATCTACTTCGTGGTTTTCACTCACTCACCCAATACAATCTCTGATCAGCTCAATGATAAGTGTAGTGAAAACTAGGTCCTACCTAGAAAGACTCTATCGATATGCACAAACGAATCTAGTACTTCTCTCTCTCTTTTTCGTTCTCTCTCTCTCTAAAATAGGCAAAGCTTTCACTAAACAAATGCTATGAATGATTCTCTCTGGAAAGCTGCAATGAGAAACGAAATGACAACTCTCTTATATAGTGGAGCCGTTGAGGGAGTCTGCTTCCGAAATTTCTGCCATCTGAACATGGTAGTTACTTGTAGTTGCTTAAAATCCGGTCCTAACTTCTTTGTGAACGTTGCAAAGCCTTGGCCCTTAATTTTCGGACAATTACCAATCCATTGGACGACTTGGCAACGTTCAATTATGACTTTCATGTCTGATGTAGTAGACTGACTCTGTCAGTTCTGAAATTTCAGGAACCAACGACTCTTTCCTTGAATTTCGGAAGCTGGAGCCATATTTTGGAAGCTGGAGCCAAGTCTTCTGATTAGTACCATGTTGAGAGAATTTTGGTCCAAGTCTGAATGTTGATGACCATTGTAAGTCAATGTAGTTGCTGTACTTGCTCCTTAATTTTCGCAACTGACCGACAGACTCTCTCGAATTATCAGAAAGTCAAGGCTTTGGATTTTGCTCACATTTTGCATGAATTTCGGCCCAAGGATGATAGTTGATGACTATTATGGTTTAGTGGACGTTGCTCCTTGAATTTCATAACTGATTAATGAATTCACATAGATAGACTCTCTCGCTCTTTCGAGGTTGACTGACTCTGTCTTGTTTTGAGAAGTGTGATTGACTCCTTTGATCTGGTTGACTATCTCAGCAACACCTTCATACTCCAACAACATCAAACCTAACTTGTTAGCTCTGATGTGAGAATTCAAGTAGGACTATCTGTAGCTCTGATGAGAGATTTCGGATAGAAGGAGTAGCAAGCTCCGTATTATGTGATTTGTGACTCGGTATAAAACCGATTGTTGGAATGCGATGAGTGGATCGACATGAGACTGATGTGTAATCTAGTAGAAGAGAATACTCTAGGAGTTGTATGAATAATAATAGTCAAGAGACTTGGTACATGTTAGGATACATGATCCTATTGCCAATGACTAGATTAATTACACTAGTTTTGACTTGTGTATCTATTGAACACAAGGTGGCAAGTAACAAGAGAAACAGATTAAAAATGAATAAACAATTAATTGATTGAAATTGACGTGGGAAGTTTAACTTGATCCTGGTCCGATCAAGGGAAACCAAACACAAATTGAGGTGAGGGATAGTTCGACACTGACGCTGACAACGTCGGGGTTGAATGACTCTCGAAACTTCCTACAAGTGGACACATATGAATGAAATTGGAATTAGGTCGTCACTCGAAACCGCGGACCGTGAGTCCTTTGTCATTAGACCGTGTGTCTGCGAGTGGCATCACCCAAAGAGCCGAGGACCGCAGAGCCCTTTGTCATTAGACCGGCGTGTCAGCGGGTGAATAAGGAAATTAGGTGATACTGCCTGAGGAGCTATGGACCACAGTGTCCGTTATTAAACCGGTGTGTCCGCGGGTAGTTGACGTTGGTTAGCATGGGGTTTGGGATCATCAAGTCCTGGTCTTTGAGACTGCTTCCCCGTGATTTGCCATCGTTAAATATATGCACACACAACCACACGGAGTGACGTGTAGGTATCCTTGCGAGATACTAGCGTATAGATAGGGATGCGTGGAGTATCCTTGCGAAACACCTTTGAGTACTTCTTGTTGGTTTTGCACCTTGTCTAGTGCTGTGTACGAATGAGTTTTGCACCTTGTCTAGTGCTGTGTATGAATGAGCTTTGCACCTTGTTTAGTGCTGTTTATGAATGAATGTGTCAGGATTATTGACTATGTGGAATGAGATCAACGTTGTATCAAATGTGATACAAATAGACTAGGTCCGAATGTAGTGGGAGGTATTCCCTAGTGATGATCTATCTGTGATTACTTAGTGGAACTGGATTCCCTAGGTGAACTGATTATGATAAGGACTTCGGGACGAAGCCTTTTTAAGGGGGGTAGACTGAAATACCCCTAACCTTAAAACTCAATTAAATGTTATACTAATGATCTAAAATGTTTTAAACTCTTAACCTATGGGGAACAATCTAAAAGATCTTAACAAGGCAAACATGCTTAAGATCGTAAGGCCAAAAATGATCTTTAAGCTCCATAATGATGTATGACCTCAAATAGGATCCAAGTTGAATTCCTAACATTATAATGAAGTAGGAACACAACAAAACTATTCTCAAAGAAAACTAAGCTCAAAACACTCAGTGACACAAATGTGCCCTGCAATCACCTTAAAGCACGTTTTTGTGTATGAGCTCTAAGATAATGACTTATTGTCATTTTAAAGACTGGAGTTATCATTTAAATCATTAATTTGACATGATAGACTATATTTTAAAGTCTAAATCCAAGTTTGAAAATAAAAATCCAAAAACGACAGTTATTTATGAATAGTACCCAAAAGGTGCAATTTTTAAGCACATTGATCAAGGTTGACCATTGGTCAACGAATTGGCCAGCCTTATCTACATGGTGTCGGCAGGCTAAGGGAAGGGAGGACAGCACACAACAGCATCAGTGCTGATTACTTACCTAATGTGATGAATCATTGGTTACTATTCATTATTATATCATTTTAAGCCTTTAAACACCTTACCTTGCACTCGCTTGCCTCTTGCCCCATTCCAGCCAATTTTTCCGAGTTCCTCGACTCTCCCAAGCTGTGTTCTTGAGTTTGGAAGGCAATTCAATCCATTAAGCTCCTAAGGTAATGATTTAAGTCATATTTTAGCTCTTTTTCTTCATTCCTTCACTACCAACACTTGGATCTCGTGGCTTATCTTTTCCTATGGCTTATTCTCAGTGTTCTAAGGTTAGAACAAGAGCTAATCTTGGCTGAAGCTAATATAGGGACCAAGGTTTCCCAAATTTGCATTTTAAGGTAAAAACATACCTTAAGCTTCTCTACTTTGCATCCGGTTTTCTCCTTCTGATTTTTGTGAGTTTATACACTCATAATCTTTATATGTACATGTTCAATCAGTTGGTTAACCATTTGAGCAAGGGTGGCCGAAATCCAAAGGTAATCTCTTCTTTAAGGCATTTTGCCAAGTAAAACCTATTACCACAGCAGCTTGTTGTTTTCAAGTGTTTCCTATGTTTATATGGTGAATTTAACACCTTGTGGTGTGTCTACCTCAGGCCGAATTCATTAGGAACCTTCCAAGCATTTTTAAGGTGATTTTTTCCTTAAATCTTGCATTAATTGTTCTTTGTGGTTAAGCTCAAGCTTGGAGTATACCATATATTGTTTTGGTGTAATAAACATGTCTAAATGATGTGGTGAATTTTCCTTCAAGCTGCCGAGTTCATACAGGGTAACCAAGGTATAAACACCTTAAACTTATGATTTTATGTTATTCCTAGCATATATAATATGTGCCGAGAGTGAAATCATATATATGGGTTATTTAACCTAAGAATTGAAAAAAATGGCTAAGATAAATTAAGCTAGTCATTTAAGTGATTTAATTACATAATGGTCAAATTATGACATTATGTGGAAAAATATAAAACTATGGTGAGGCCCTGAGCTTATGTAATATTGTTGAGTAATTTATGTGTAATTCTATGCTACAAAGCAAGTTGTAATCAAGGCCATGTCATTAGGCCATTTTTAATTTAAGTTTAAAGCTTATTAGTTAAGTTTATGCTATATAATTAAATTGGGGTCAACGGTAATTACTAGCATTTTATTAGGCCGTGGGCTTAATTTGAGGAACTTAGGGTTTTTAAATGAATTAATAAAATTATAACATTTTATGAAGCTTGTGACAAATTGTAAAAATAGAAACTATAGGTTATGTTTTGTAATTACCGAAAGGTTTTGGGTCCAATTTGGTATTAGAAGTCAAAGTTGACTATATAGGAGACTTTGACCAAGTTTCGTGAATTTAAGGAATTAAATACTACCTTATTAAGATAGTAATTAATTGTAAAAGATTTATAGTCTTGGGGTGGTATTGTGATTTCCGAAACTAGGGTACTAAATGGAGTTTTAGTACAAACCTTAGATTATTAGGAATTTTTAGAAGTTGATTTGGGTAAATTTGGAGTTTATATGAATTCTAGGTATATTATAAGATATTTCATAACATTGTTACAAATGGGTAACAAATGTGTTAAAACCAAGATTTAGAGAAAATATAAGGTTAGTAATGATATTTATAACCTTTTGGTATAGTTTGGTAATTTTTGGAATTATATATAAGGCTTTATGAAGATATATGTATATTATAGTTTTGGTGTATTAGAAACTATATGTTATTAATGGGGTAAATTGGTGAATATAGAAAGTTAAGTGGTGGAAAATTAAATAAGAATAGACCATGGGTCTGTTCGGTTATTTTGAGAAAATATAACCATGGGTTATAATTATATTAAGGAATAAGGATTATAATATAAGGTATATATTATAAGTGTATCAATGGAATATATTTTGGGGTTGATTTGTAAATTATGAAAGTATAGTGGAGAATAATTAATACTGAAAGTTTTAATGACTATTTGGTATTTATAACATATATAACTATAATTATAATTGTTGTTTTAATATAAAATGTCAAAATATATGTTATAACTATAATATAACATTATATAATAATGTGGTGGATTTTGTAAATATTTGAGAATTATAGGTGCTGTTCGGAATATTACTATTTTTGAATGAATTTATAATATGGTTTTTAATGTTATAAGAGCTATAAAATTTATAATATAAAGGTATTCATTAAAAGAATGAATATATATTATAATGACTTACCATATAATAAATAGTCCTATAATGCATATTATAATTATATGTTATTTGTGGAAAATATAATATAGTTCAATAACTATATATTACCATGATTTAAAAGATACGAGATAAAAGGGAAAGAATTACAAACATTGGATATGGAATTCTAATGTTAGGAGTGTACATGAAATAATAAGAATCTATGTAATTCAAAGTATTTTATACACGAATTATAGTACTTAAACTTGGAAAAACAAACCTTAGAAAAATAATACTAAGGTGAGATGTATAATACATGATTAAGATTATACATGCAATATAGTGATAAACTATATCATATACAAGGTATATTAAACTACATGCGATAATAAACGTTAAAGTTAAGTGTATTAATATACTCGACGTAACCACGCATGTGATATAGCGTTTTTCCTAATCCCGAGTTAAACCGAAAACCCGTCAAACGTTATTAGTTAACACCGGGAAATAAACCGAAGTAGATTAATAACGGTACGGGGTGCCGAAGTGTATTGTTATTATGAGATGCTGATGCGTAGTGTGATGCATATTAATAGATTGTTAGAGGCGTCTCGAGGATCTCCAGAGATTTTAGCTGATTCATACTCCACCGTAATACAATCCGGGTGAACGGTATGTTATTTATGTGGCTTGATTGTCTCTGAGGATTTCCTCAGTTCAGACATGGTGTGAAAATCTGTGTTAAGATTGAATGTCTGCTTGTGTGAATTAATATGCTTGAGTTGTGTATTAATGCTGCTTATTATTATTACTACTGCTGAACGATAACATACAGTTCGTATATATGAACATATTATAAAACGAACTAGCGGCAGTGATGCTATCTTATATGTGTAATATAAGGAACGTAAGTAAAACATTGTAGCATAAGATAATAAGATATATATATATAATATTATCTGAGACTTATATACAGAGCCTTGGCCTTTTCTAAACGCCGCTCTGTATCTAACACTGGATCCCGAGTTGACATACTCAGGATTGGACTAACGACCTTAGTCTGCTGTGTTAGGAAAAATAATAAAACAAATGCGATGGTATAGATCAGGTTATCAAGAGGATGTGGCTCTTGCTGTGAACTGTGATCCATTAACGATACTAGGATACCGTGTGGTAACCGTAAGTATCTGGATAAATTTCCAACGGACTACAGATGGTTTGTAGGTCGGAGACTCTACCGCTGGAGTGGCTACTGCCGTGTGTGACCCGCCATAGGCGATGGGTATCTTAGAAACACGTCGTTCTAACGAGACGTTGTTATCAGGCGTGACTGAACAATTACGGGCGACTATATTAGCTCGTACATTAGGCGAACATTATTTGGGCTTGCATGCCAAAGACGGGAATTCATACTTGTTTATAGTTCTCGTTGTTTCGCCTTGTTGTTCATTGGTTATGCTTTGTGATTATGTGTGGTATGTTGGTGATGTTGATTAAATGAGTCGCTGTACTCACATGTGTGTTGTGAATTGGACTAATTGAATCATTGTATTTATATTTATGTTGTGAGCTGGATGAGTTGAGTCGTTGTGCTTGTGAGTGGATTATGATGGATTGTTTGGTCGAGCGAGTTGACGTAATCAACTATGAATTATTAAGTGTTTGTTGGATTGGAGTCTATGTACTCATAAAAGCGTTGTAACGCTTTCAGTGGTATTTTACGATGCGATGTGTGAAGCCGGGGGCTTGTTTACTATTTGAGTTAATTGCAATATATGTTATTGCTTTACAGTTTTTATATAAAACTACCTGCAAGAAAATAAATTGCATGTTCTCGACCAATTAACTGAGGGTCTGAGGGGGCATGACAGTCATGTAGTAACATACTCAGCAGGGGCTGATTCCATACCACAAACAAACATTTTTGCAGGTATGCAGCTTCCGGTGTCGACAAAGAGAGTGACGAGCTGGATAGTTTGATTACAGTTATTTAAACATGCACTGTTGCATTTTGATTAGAACCTAGAAACGTGTATAGGATTTGGATACTTAGAATGCTCACTGTGAATGTATTTTATATTGGTTTGGAAAGTTTAGATCTATCTCTTGTTGTCACTGTGGGAAAATGTTTCGTATTTAAGAATGTATCAGTAAGCACGTTATTACTCGTATGGGCGAGTAAGAACGGTAACACCAGTAGTACAATTGTTGAGTTTACCGCTGCGATTACATTATTAATTAAGTTGATTAGGAGCCGAATAGTGTAGGGGTGTTACAATAGATAAGTAGAATCTGGATCCATTAGTAGCCAAAACAGGAGCAGGTCCCCAAACATCCATAAAAAGTAACTCAAAAGGTTTCTTTGATACAGAACCAGTAGCAGGATACGGTAAGGCATGATGCTTTCCCATAGTACACCCTGAACAAAACTGAAAACTAGACTGCTTTCTCAAAACAGGGAGGGAAAACTTATTTATCATCATATTAGTAACTCTAGATAAGGGATGCCCTAATCTGTTGTGCCAGATGTCTGGAGTAGTGCGACAGGCAACAAAACTGTGGTGCTTGGTAGTTGTAGGAGGAACAGCAGGAAATGTGTAGAGCCCATCCTATGTATCACCTCTGAGAAGGACTTTCCCCGTAGCTTGATCCTTTAGAAGAAAGTGAGAGGCATAAAATTCAAACATAGTGTTATTGTCATGACAAAATCTGCTCACTGATAATAAATTCTTGCTTATTTGAGGGACATGTAATAGATTAGAGAGATGAAAAGCACCAGAGGGGGTAGGGAGAAGACCATTTCCTTGGTTTGTAATAGGAAGCGTGGAACCATTTCCAATCTGAACACCCTCAGAACCAGTATATGGTCTAGAGTTAAGAGATAATTGACCAAAGTCATGGGTAAAGTGGTGTGATGCACCACTGTCAGGATACCAGTTTGAGTCAACAGAGAGGGAAGATGTAGGAGCTAAAGTAGTATTGAAGTTTCTTGGGGCAGGGGCCTGATAGGCATAATCAAATCTGTGCCAGCACTCCAGGGCTGTATGCCCCCTTTTATCACAGACCTGACAAGGAACCCTAGTATCAGGTTTCCCATTAAAGGTGGTTGGCTGATTCTGTCTTGCTCCTCTGTTGGAGGAACCACCTCTGTTTCCTTGTTGACCTCTTGAGTTTCTGCCCCCTCTCCCTCTGTTAGAGTAGGATCCTCTGCCACGCTGAGCAGATTGAGAATAATTGGCCTCATAGGTAGTGGAGTTGTTCAATGATATTTGAGAGTGAGCCATAACAAAACTGTTTTGATGGTTTAGTCTATCTTCGTAGACTAGAAGGTGATTATACACCTATTGAGGGGATGGGGAGGAGGCACTCATATAAATATTCGTAACAACAGAATCATATTCTGATCCTAGTCCAGTGAGAATATGAGCAACAAGGTCACTGTCAGAAATGGGAGAACCAGTAGAAGATAGAGAGCTAGCAAAGTTTCTTAACTTGGTATAGTAAGCAGATATAGTGTCACTTCCCTTTTTATGATTCATCATTTGGCACCGGATTTGCATGATTCGAGCACCTGACTGAGAAGCATGCATATCTTGAAAAGATTTCCATAAACCAGCAGCATTTTCATTATCATATACTTGTCCCAACAAAGTTTCAGATAATGAGGATGTGATAACAGATAAAATCAGCTGATCATATTGTTGTCATGTTGTGTATTCAGAATTAGGAAGGCCATTGGATAATTTAGAGGGGCACGGGTTTGATCCATCAAGCCAACCAAAAAGGCCATGACCCTTAAGATAGGGTTCAAGCTGGCGCCTCCATGATGGGTAGTTCTCGGTGGTGAGTTTGTGGAAATGAGAAGAGGTGGAGATAAGGGAAGGCGACGAGATAGAAGAAGAAGATGACGATGAAGAGGATCCAGATATTAATGCACCTGATGTTTGAGAGGAAGTCATCGGTGAAGTCTCAGCCATTGGAGCAGAGTGACGATGAAGCTGGATCGGGAAAGAAAGAGACGGCCGCCTAGTAGCTCTAATACCATACAAAGGAGGCGATTGTTATTTTGGGAAATGTGTAACTGTCACTCATGTAGTATTACTGTAGGGTTTACAAGTGTATATATAGCATTGGCCTATGGACATGTATAGAAGGACTGGACTAAACATGTAAGGAGACTGGACTCTACTTATGTACAAGACTTGGGCCTTTTATATTTGGGCCTGTATTACAGTCACTATTAATAACAACATACACACTGTCCAAAGTTAGTTCTTTACCCAAAACCACTTAAACTTAGCAAAATGACACTTTAACCCATGAATCATTTATAAAACAATGCTATACAAGTTAGTATAGGTTTAGGTTCATTATTAGGTCATTTTAACCCATTTTTAATCCCTTAATCATGGCCATAATCAATACTCAACAACAAGACAACTTAAAAGCACCAACATGTGCATTATGGTTAAATATTAACCTTAAGGTCTCCAAGGTGAGTTTAGGCTCTCCAAATTTTGACCCTACATTATAATGAAGAATAAATGAGATCTTTGTATAGATATAAGGGTTATAAGAAGGTTTTAAGCTCTATAAATATGATCTAAAGCTTACCCTTTGCTTAGTGTTTTCTTGATTTTCACCTTTTCTTCTTTAATTTCGACCAACACACATCAGATTGGTTAGGATTCATTTTCAGCCATGTTTAGATGAGTAAGAAGAATCAAATTTAGAGTCTTAAGACACCCAAATATGATCATAGGATATACTAAGAGTTAAAAGCATAAAATGAGCATTAAGGAGGAAGATTACCCTTGTAACTTCCAAGATTGAGTTCTTGGCTTCAAATTTTGGCCAAGACTGCGGAAGAAGGTAAATAGTTAGATATTTGTAGATATAAAGCTAAGGAGGAAGAAAAAGCACTTAGAACTTGTTTTCAAGACTTACATTTGTGGTAAAAGTTCTTCTTTGACTTAAGCTTATTTCCTTTGTAACTTTGGCCAGAAAATGAAGGTTGATAAAGCTTGAGTTTGAAATGAAAATAGGTGAATAAAATGAGCTAGAATGAAGGAATTTTCGGACCTCCATGAATTAAGGAAAGAATTTTGTAGCTTAAAGCACATTTCTCACCATAAGGTGAATTAGAACTAGCTAGGCTTCACCATGGCTTTCTCCATTGATGTTTGGCTTCCAAATGTGTAGATTTAATGGCTAACCAGGAGAAAAAGAGTTGCTGTTGCTTTTGCTTTGTAGATGAAGAAACGAAGAAGATTCAAGAGGAAAATCAAGTGTTTAGGAGGAGTGTTGTTTTAGCACCTTAATGTTCTTCCATGGCAGCAAAGAAAAGAAGAAAAATGTGAGAGAGAAGATGAAGATACTTAATTCATTTTGGGAGGAGAAAGAGAGTGTAAGGGAGTTGGTAGTTTAAGTTACCAAGGTAGGAAAAGCAAGTTTGACTTTTATGGCTTAAAGCACTTTCCCTCCTTAGGAAGCAAAATGGGTTTTGATGACTTGATTTCCCCTTAAAATTCTGGCCAAGAAGAGATATTTTGGAGGGTTATTTTGGTCATTTTGTGGTTAATCATATTATAAGGTGCCTTATAATATTATGAACTTATATGTTGTACATTAGGACTTATTTCATGTGTTAGATTGTAACCAATTTGATTACCTTGTCCTAAGGTGTATTTATTTGTGTTATTGAGTGATCGGTATACTTTACTATTCATTGTGACTAGATAAAGTATGTTCTTTTATTCACTCATGATATTTGTGCTCTTAGTTCATGTAATGACATGGTACATGTTACACCAACTTTCTTAGTTGATTTCTCCTTATAATTACTCCCTCTTTTGTCCAATATTTTATGTAAAGTTTAATAACCTTTTTGAACTATGTATATTTATTTATATAAATATGTTCGTAGTTTCATTTTTCCTTAATCCATTGGGGCTCATTATCCTTCCTAATTCAATGATTAATTTCTTAATCATATGTATAAACCTTAGGGGTATTTCAGGCTCTTCTCCTGTTTGACGTCCCAAGGTACAACAGTAATGGGTAATGGGTTTGTTTGGGACAGCTGCTAGGGTGCTATTGGATTGAGAAACTATCTATTGATTGGTTTCTTAGAAGTCATCAGCTGCTGGTTTTGATGTTTTATGCAACATCGGCTTTTGGTTAAAAAATAGAAACTATTATTGGGCTTGGTATTGAAAATTAAAAACTATCTATTAGTAATGATTTTACAAGCGGTTAACTATTGATTTTGGATATTTAGTGGAAGTCTATCGATGGGCTTGGCTAGAGACCATTTATCTGGACTCAATTTGATTGGTTCAATGGATTTTTTATAAATGATTAGTTAAGTTGGTTGATTGATAACGATTAATACTTTGGGAAGCTAAAAAGTTTTTCATTCATAAATTTTTATTATATTTAAATATTTTCATGTTTTCCAATATAGTAGCACTAATAATTACGGGGAACTAAAATGTAACGTGATATATGGTATATGAGTGTAGGAGTCATTAGTGTTTCAATATACTTATATGAGTATTTGATATATTACTGATTTGGTATTTGAGGTGTGTATGTTTTAGGAAACTAAAAGGTTACTTTTGTCATAATTTGTTTATTATATTTAAATATGTTCACATTTTTCAATATAACAGAAGTAATAATTGTGGGTAGCTTAACAGTCACGTGATATATGGTATATGAGTGTAGGAGAAGTTAGTGCTTCAATATACTTATACGAGTACTTGATATAATACTGATATGGTATTTGAAGTGTGTTTATTTGTTTTGAGAAACTAAAAAGTTACTTTTGTCATTATTTTTTCATCATATTTAAATATTTTTACGTTTTCCAATGTAACAGAAGTAATAATTACGGGAGTTTAATAGTCACATGATATCTGGTATATGATTGAAGGAGACGTTAGTGCTTCAATGTACTGTTATGAGTACTTACTATATCAATTAAATATTTCAGGTGTATGTTTTGGGAAACTTAAAATCTAATTTTCTTACATTTTACAATATAGCAGAAGTAATACTTTTATTTCTTCATATTTGATGCTACATGGAAATTTTAAGTTTTTAATTGCGTATTTTTGTAGTATTACAGTTTGTATGCCAAGTCAGTACAAACTCACATACTTACCCAACTAATGCTTAAATACAACGGGTAAATAATTAAATAAATAATGAATTCAAATACCAACAAGTTCTCTATATAAATTAGATCACAACTGAACTGTATACTCGGCTACAAACACTTTATATAATAAGGAAATACTAGTCAACTTTATATTCAAATACCAACTCAACTACTATTGAAATGCCAATTTTGAAAGCTATTTCTTACAAACAATAAAATTTCTCTGTATGAATTAGATTATTACCGAACTATATATCATACTACTACACACTTTATATACATATATTTAGTAATTATTTATTAACTTTATTTATGATTCATCCGGAGTTAGGTGTTTTACGTATACTTCCATGACAAGACATAACTCGGTTCATCAGATCGTTGACATTTTAAATACAGATAACATAATCGTGGTTAAAAAAAATAACTTTCACTCACATACGATCCAGTTGTTCCATCATATACCACATTTTACAGAAAAATAATGATGTTGGCATTCACATACGTTCCAGTTGTTCCATCATATAGCACTACAACAATCTGTTGATATCAAACTACACAACATCGTAAAATTTTACATGACATGTCTAACACCCCCTTGAACCTTTTTTTTTACGTTCTTTGCATTCTTTTTGCATAACATTAGTTCATTTCTCCAATAATCAACAAGTCTATTCCCGTCGTATAGTATGACATTAGCACATAACTACATCTTAAATTTAGACAACACGGTCATGGATCGTTAGTAATGGGCTGAACCCAGTCTTTTCCAAAGCATCTTTCATAAGAAGCCGCATAGGTTCACTCTTCAATCTCTGGATCAAGTCAATGAGGTGGGCAATCGAACCTTTACAAGTTGACATAAATGGTTTTGGGTCATTTCCTTGAGACATCTGTTACAAAAAAAAATTGTTGATTAAAAATTACAAAAATAATTAGTAACATTCGTAAACTAAAAATATAAACATCCGTCTACTTTACATTTGAACATTATTTATATCGATTCGTATACTTAATAGCTAAACAATCGGACACCTCATTTCTACAAGTTTGAATACTAACTTTAGTATACTCTATATCTGAAAAGTCAAATACTTTATTTATATTGATTCGTACACTTAGTATTAAAACAGTGGATTACTTCATTTTTTATAGATTTGCATACTTAGCATCTAAACATTCGAATACTTATTTCTAAAGATTGTATACTCATTATCTAAACACTCGTATACTTAATTGATACAAAATCAGTCAAATACTTACTTATTAAAAAACAGCCGAATACTTTATAAACATTCATATAATAGTTGTAGTATACTCTATATATAAACAATCGAATAGTTTATTTATATCGCTTTGTATACTTAGCTGGTAAACAGTCAAATACTTTATATCTATAGATTTGTGTACTACCTTTAGTATACTCTGTATCTAAACAGTCGAATATTTTATTTATATTGATTCGTATACTTAGTATCTAAATAGTCGAATACATTATTTATATTGATTTGTATACTTAGTGAGCTTGTTTGGGGAACAACTTCCAGCAGCCGACAACTTTTCAATTTTTAAATCAGCAGACTTCCATCAAACACCCAAATCCAGCAGCTGATGGCTTATGCAAAATCATCAGTAGATAGCTTCTCAATTTCCTACAGTAGGACCTAACAACAACCTTTACTTTTTAAAACCGCCAACAGACGTTCCACTAAACACCAAAACCGGCAGCTAACAGCTTCTGCAAAATCTTTAGCAGACAACTTCTCAATTTCCAATAGTAGCCCCAACAGTTGTCCCCAAAGTAACCAACATATAAACACTCGAATACTTTAGTACACCCTGTATCTAAATAGTCAAATATCTTATTTTATAGATTTGCATACTTGGTATCTAAATAGTCGAATACTCTATTTTTATAGATTTTTATTAGGGTTGCCCATGGTAGGTTAACCGCCTTATTCAGCTAACTGCTTTCGGTTAACCGGGTCTTCGGTTTTCTGAAATCCAATTCAATTACCATTCCATTTAGGTCGGTTAACCGGATTCGGTTAACCGTTTAATTCGGTTTTCTAAAATCCGATTCCATTACTATTCTGTTTAGACCGGTTAACCTTATGTTCGGTTCGGTTTTATCGTAACCTTGTAGCCGTGTATTTTTTTATTGATGAGAACCATACCATTAATATTATAGTATAACATTGATCATTCACCTAAATCATGAGTGACAAATCAAACACATGTGTCAAAAAATATAATATTGTGCATATTCCCTCAATAGTTAACATTAGTTATTATATAAGGTGAACATTAATATTTGAAGATTTTTATTGTTTATATAATCGGTTAACCACGGTTAACCGAGCGGTTAACCGTTCTGGAAAATTCAATACCGTTACCGAAACCAGTCAAGTTACATGGTTTGGTTAACCATACCGCAAGAACCGGCACGGTTAACCTAAAAACAGGTATGATTCACTTCGGTGTCGGTCGGATACCACGGTTTCCGAATTTTTTGCACAACCTTAATTTCTATACTTACTATCTAAACAGTCGAATACTGATCTATTTCTATATATTTGTATACTTAGTATCTAAACAGTCGAATACTTAATTTATACAAAAACAGTAGAATACTTTATACAAAAGCAGTCGAATACTTTTTTAATGGATTCGTATACTTTGTATCAAAAAAGTCGCAACTTTATTTATATATATTCGTATACTTAGTATATATACAATCAAGTACTTTATTTTTGTAAATGTGTATTATTAATATCTAAACAGTCTAACACTTAATTTATACAAAAATAGTAGAATACTTAACTTAAAAAAGTTGAATACTTTATAAAAAAACATGTTAATTTTAGTACCAGAACAAACTTACCGTTGTCTTTCTCTTCTATTTGGTTTTAGCAAACGAAGTTCATTCCTTCTTTCTTCTCAACTACAAAATATATAATAAAGGCACACATGTTTTTGTTGGTGAAGAAACTGAAAATAGTTACCAGTAAGCAGAGAGAATGAATGAGTAGAGCAAAATCAAAGGGAATGAAGAAAGACTTGAAAGAGCACAGAAAGAATGGTGAGAGAGCAAAATCAGACAAAATTAAAAACAAAACTTGAAAGAAAGTGTAGAGAGAATGAATGAAAAAGCAAGATTAGACACGATGAGAGAGAACTTGCTAAATGAAGATGAAAGGCTTGGCTAGAGACCTGGTTGTTTGACGTCGGTGATCAGATTTTGAAAGCGGTGGTTTCCCTTTCTATGGCGTCGACGATTAGTGCAGGCAATGGTTTCTCTTCTACGACGTCCACAAATTTAGAAAGAACTCGATAAATAAAGCATGAAAGGAGGTGGTTTCTATTTTGCTATGACGTTCAAAGTTCACATAGAGTTTTGGTAAATGAAGATGAAAGGTAAATGAGTGGGTAACTAGCAACCCAATTTATTTGATTGAAATTAGCGAATTTAAAAGTCATTTGCAATAATTACAGCTAGGACAGACGTAAAGTTAATTGGTAGGTCTAATAATTAATAAATAATATTTATCATTTAAAAATAAAAATACATATACAAAAAGTAACTGAATAATTTTTAAGCACTAGATTATTTCTAATCTAATGGTGGTATCAAGGACATAGATTGTCGAGCTCTCTACCCATACTTCCTTTCGATAGATTGCGAAACCAAAACGTTACTCTCCACTGGAAGCTGAAATGATGCTTCTATAAACGCCACCAATATGGAATGAGTACTACACCCTTCACTCTCCCTTTCTTTCTAGCGATTCCTAGGCGATCTGGAGGGCGATTTCCTCCTGTACTGTTGGAAGTCCCTGTGTCTGGCCAGTAGGTGAAGCAGGGAGTATCTTAGCATGGGAAGGAATGTCTCTGGGGAGTGTGTACGATGCAGGAGAGGTGTGATAGGAGTCCACTCCTTTAGGGGTAGTTTTTTAAGTAGTGAGAGTAGGTCCATGCCTAAGTGGACCAATGAGAAGGGGACAACAGAGGATATCCCAATCAAATCTCAGTTTAAGATGGGCTCCAACTACCGAATTAGTAATAGTGATGATGAGTTAGTAGTTGATACTCCTCAACTACGTAGAATGTACTATTGGATGAAAACTGGATTTCCTAGTAGTATTACAAGGTACGGACGTGGCTCTTTTGAAAAAAAATTTATAGTGTTCCTTCTTCTCTTCTCTTCTAGATAGTCTCGGGTCAACATTATTCTTGATCATCGTGAGATTAGTCATGGAGGAAGTAATGGCAAACTGAAAAAAAACTCAAGATTCATCCAGCTGAGTTAGAAAAGGTGGAAGGAGATTTGTTGAGTTCTGGAGCACCTAACAATGATCTGAAGAACGCTCTGATGGGAAGAGTTTGGCATCCCAACAAGTTACAAGCCAAGATTATTCAAAAACTGGTTATACAAATGTGGAAACCAAAAGCTTTCCTTAAAGTCTTAGAGGTAGGACACAACAGATTTTCCTTTCAGTTTAATTCAGGTGCTGATATGAGAAACATTCTTATGAATGGACCGTGGCATATTCATAACAGATTACTGGTTCTAATGCCTATAGATCCCTCTTTGCATATCGATGAGCATGAACCTGTAAAATTTACAGTTTGGGCTGGGATTCATAATCTTCCTATGAGTTATTTCAACAAAAACACAGTAGTAGCCCTGGGCAACATGATCGGGTCTTTTATCAGAGCTAGTGATAAGATTAACCCTCTATCCTCCAAAGTTCTCAAGGTGTGTGTGGAAGTAGAAGTTGATGATCCACTATGCAGGATGCTAGTGGTGAATGATGGAAAGAAAGATAGATGTTGTAGGATATCTTATGAGAATCTTCCCATTTTCTGCTTCTGGTGTGGAAGATCGAACCATGCTAAAGCTGAATGTCCCTGGGGAAAGGAAGAAAGTGATGAAAATAATAGATATGGAGCATGGATGAGATCTGAATTTGATTCATCTCCTACTGCTCTAGCTGAATTCATTTTGTCAGAAGAAAGAGAGGAGGGACAAAGGAAAAAGAACAGGATGATTAAGTTCATAATGTCAAGCAAAGATAAAGAAGAAGAGGAGTCTAGCAAAAGTAAAGATGAGAATCAGGAAGAAGGAGAGACTGGAATGCTATCTACATGGATGAAAATATCGAAAGGAGTCAACAGATCTTGGATAGTGATCCTATATCGGAGTTTGTAGAAGATTCTCAAAGGAAGAGTCCTTTTTAGAAGAAGATAAGAATAGTGAAGCAGATAAGAAGGAATCTGGAAGCCAAGACATTCCTGTATATCCTTTTGGTTTTGAACAGATCATTGAAGCTCGAGAAGCTATTCAGAAAGGAAGTTCTATCATTCGTTTGATTGGGCTGGAGCTGTCAAAAATTTCGAAAACCAGAGTAAGAAAAGGAGTAAAATGAGTCAAGAAATTGTTTTTGGCCAAAGTATGTCTATTACCCAGCTACTGATAGGAGAAGATATAATAGAACACCAGCTTACAGATGCTTCAGACATACCAGAGAATCTAGAGACTCAGGGAAGTAAAAAAGATCAGAAGAAACAAATTCACAGAGAAGGTAAAGCTCCAATGTTTCAAGTGGGTTCTGATAGTAAACTCAAGAAAACAAGAGGAGGTAGAAAGAAAGTCAGAATGAACCCTAAAGCTCAGTCTCTAGTCAAATTATCTATCGCTGATAAGGAGATGAATGACTCTGAGGGTAAAGGGGAATTTCAGGAGCAGGCAGACCTTGCACAGATGCAAGGCTGCCAAGCCAAATGAGTTGTTTAAGTTGGAATTGCCGGGGTTTGGGTCGCCCCGAGGCAATGGCTTGGGTTAAAGGTCTTTTGAGGAAATTTAACCCAGAGCTGGTGTTTATCATGGAGACCCACAGATCTGTTTCCTAGATGGATCTGTTAGCTAATAAATTTAAGGGTTATAGCGGTATGGCAGTTGGGAGTAAAGGAAGAAGTGGTGGGTTGTATTTGATGTGGAGAACAGAAACTGATGTGAGGATTTGCAATTTTTCTGATCATCATATCTCTGCTGAGATCAAGTTTCCAGGAGGGGAGTATTTCATATTTACTGGGTTTTATGGCTGGGCTAGATGGAGCCAAAAGTATCTGTCTTGGAAGCTTATTAAAAAAAATCAAAAGTCTTACTGCTAAACCTTGGGTGATAGCGGGAGATTTCAATCAAATCTTGTTCAACTATGAAAAAAAGGGTGGTAGGTTCAGACAAGAGAATCTATTAATCCCTTTCAGAGAAGTGGTAAATGAGTGTGGACTCATTGATGTTGGATATTTTGGAGAAGAACATACGTTTATTAACTGTCAAGTTGATGGTAATAACTCTAAAAGCAGATTAGACGGAGTGTTATGCTGTGGTGACAGTTTGAGTCTTTTTCCCTCTATATCAGTGGAGCACTTACCAAGAGGTTCTTCGGATCACAACCCTCTTCTGATCAGGTTCATGGGTATCTATAAAATCAAGCCAAGGATTTTTAGATTTGAGAATCTGTGGTTAAACGAGAAAAAATGCTTAGAGATTGTAAAAGAAGTTTGGGGCAGTCAGTCTGTTAATATCCAGGAGAAACTGAAAATGTGTGCTCTGAAACTTTTTAACTGGAAAGGTCGGTCACTAGAGAAAATCAGATGGAAGATAAAAAGAAAACATAAGACCTCTGTAAGATTGATTAGGCTAATGTTACTATGGGCACGGTTAACAACAGAAAAAGAATCATGCTCGAATTAGATCTTCTGCATCACAAGGAAGAAATGTGGTGGCAGCAACGTTCTAGAATAGGGTGGCTCAAGGGTGGTGATAAAAATACAAGATTTTTCCACTCTAAAGCTACTGCTAGAAACAGAAGTAACAAAATCTTTGGTCTGTTGGACAAGAATGACAGCATGGTGTACTCCTGGGATGGAATAGAAGATATTTCAAGAAAGCACTTCTCAGATATGTTCCAAGCTAGGAATACAGACACGGATCCTATTTTTTCTCAGGTAGTTCTGGGTAGATTGAAAGAGGATTTCAGGGTTGAGCTTCAGATTCCTTATAGTGGGAATGAAGTTTTCAAAGTTGTCAAGCAGCTAGGTGCTGATAAATCTCCAGGCCCAGACGATTTTAATGGTCACTTCTTCAAAGCTTTTTGGCATGTGATAGGAAATCAGGTTACTTCTACGGTGTTGGACATCCTTCAAGGTAACCCTATGCCCCTTACTCTTAATCAATATTTCATAACTCTTATACCAAAGATAAAAGGTGCAGTGAGTATTAGTGATTTTCGCCCCTATTGCTCTTTGTAAATTTTTATATAAGATTGTGTCCAAAGTATTGGCTAATAGAGTCAAAGATATCCTACCCCATATCATCTCTCCTTCCCAATCAGGTTTTGTCAAGGGTAGGAATATCACAGATAACATCATAGTAGCAGGGGAAATCCAGCATCATATGGATAAAAGTAAAGCAAAAAAAGAGGATTCTTTGCTTTAAAGACTGATTTGAGTAAGGCTTACGACAGGCTTGAGTGGAAATTTATCAAAGACATTCTGTGTAGTATGGGTTTTCCAAGCTTCTGGATGAATCCAGTTATGAATTGCATATCTTCAGTTGAATGCTCTATTCTGATCAATGGCTCTCCTGGTAACTTTTTTAAGCCTACTAGAGGAATTCGACAGGGAGACCCTCTTTCTCCTTACATTTTTATTCTGGTTCAAGAGGCACTTTCTAGTGCTATTCATAAGGCTGAGATAGAAGGTTTGTTTTCTAGGTTTAAGCTAGCAAATAATTGTCCTATTATTACCCACCTTGCCTTCGCTGATGATATTCTCTTTGGGGGGAAAGCTAGTGTGGATAATGCTACGGTGCTCATGGATATCTTACAGAGATATCTCTCTTCTTCAGGTCAAATCATAAACCTTGCTAAATCAGATATCATTTTCAGTAAGAGATTAGACAACAACAATAAAAGGAATATCAGTGACATCTTTGGTGTTTCTGAATCTGAATCGTTAGGTAAATATCTTGGTCTTCCTATTTCTGTTGGAAGAAACAAGAACCTTCACTTCAATTATCTGCTAGATTCTATCAAGAAAAGAGTGATGACTTGGGCCAATCCTATGTCTCAAGCAGCCCGTTCTGTAATGATCTCTAGTGTTCTGCAATCTATACCTACCTACATTCTTTCTCTCTTTAGGCTCCCAAAAGATACCAATTCTAAGATGAATGCTATTTTTTCTAATTTCTGGTGGGGAGGAGGGAAAGAGAAGAGAAGCATGCACTGGATGAAATGGGAGTTAATCTGTAAAGACAAATCAGAAGGGGGTTTAGGATTCAGATCAATCTCTAGTTTCAATCTTGCTTTGCTCAGTAAACAGATTTGGAACATTTTAGTCAATCCTGAGTCCCTTGTTGCGAAAATTCTAAAAGGCCTCTACTTCCCCCAGTGCTCAGTTCTAGAAGCAAAAAAATCTACTAAGGCCAGTCCTATCTGGAACTCCTTGTTTTCTTCTGTTTCTCTAATCAGTAGAGGGGCTAGAAGGAGAATTGGTTCAGGAAGTAATTCTCTTATCTGGTTTTCTCCTTGGATTCCTCGGCCTTACACATTCAGACCTATTACTCCCATTCCTTCTGATCAAAATATGGAGAAGGTTAGTACTCTTATCAACCAAGACACTGGTCAATGGAATAGAGAGGTGATTAATCATAATTTTTACTCTGTTGATGCTAATCTCATTATGAGCTTGGAAATCAAATCCAATGAAGATGACTCTTGGGTGTGGCACCACTCTAATAATGGAATTTTCTCTGTTAGTTCCGCTTATAAGAGTAGCCAAGAGTGGCATTCTTCCTTGCTAGCTTCAGGCAGTGACAGAGCAATCAAAGCTAAACTTCTCAATAGTATCAAAGTTTCTTCATGTAGCCCTCGGGTCAAGCTGTTCTTTTGGAAGTTCCAAAATGATATTGTTCCTTGTGTGGCTAATATTGTTAGAAGAGTAGGGGGTGATCCTGAGTGCTAGTTCTGTGGCCTTACTGACACAGTTACTCATGCCATATTCGGATGTGTCATGGTTAAAGATTACTGGAAAGATCTTATCAATATCAAAGAGATGGGTAATGAGGGTGATCAAAGAGCTCAGAGGTGGTTAATGGATGCAGCAAAAAATTGGAATAGGTCGAAACTTTACAATGTTGCTAACAGAATGTGGGCAATTTATGATGCAAAGAACTATATTAGGCACAATCCTGATGCTTCTTGGATAGCAGTAGTCGAAAGCAACTTTGCTTTCACTGAAAACTATAAAAGTTTATCTCTTAACAACAGAATGAAGAATGTTATTTTTAATGATTGGATTCCTCCTGTGCATGATTTTATCAAGCTTACTTTCTCTACTTACAGATGCAAAGGAAAAACTAGAATCGTGGTGGGTATATGAAGAAATGCTAAAGGAGAACCTATGATGATCTTTAACAAGCTGATGCACAATCAAGGACTACATCAGATTGATGAAATTGAAGCTCTCTGCTTTGGAATGAAGTGGGCATATGAGAAAGGATTCAAGAAGGTGGGGTTAGAAGTCAGAAAGGAAGAGATTCAAAAAGCCCTTCAAAGGGTAATTGAAGGAAGCGAAGTGGATTTTTCCAAGGAACTGAAGGCAATCACCTCTCTGTTTGATAATGTTTTTGTTCATCTTAATGAAAATCCTTGTAATTGGATTTTAGCTCTTTGTGCCAAACTCTTTAATAGTACTTCTAAGTTTAAAACTTGGGTAGAGGAAAACATTCCTACTAAGATTATTAGTGCTTGTAATATGGATTTCTCTTTGGTGTAATGTTCATGTAGGCTTCTAGCCATACTTATCAAAAAAAATATGGAATGAGTACTCTGTTTCTCTTATACATCGTCGCTTTGTTTTTTTAAATTCTTTACTCTTTACTGCAGATGGAGTTAATTGAACTCCAACCCTCTAACAACAACATCCGCGTTCGTTATTGGTGATCTGCCATGCAGTAGCTTTAAGCTACTTTTGTTCAGACAAATGTCACTTTTTAATTGGTGTATAGGTTAATTAGAGTACATTTGTCAAGTTAACATTTATTAACTAGAGGAGCATTTATCACCAAGCTTGTGAACCAAACTTGTAAACCAAGCATTTACCATAAAGCTTGTAAACGTTAATCAACCTGCCATAAACCATTCTGCCGACAAACCTCTTAATACGAATCGTCTCGGTCGTTACTTTACAAGCAGGTTTGTCAAGCGCTGCACTGATTATTAAGGGGCCGTTCGCTCTCAGCGAGCAAACGCAGGTATACCTGCGTTACAATAGAGCTGTATGTGGTTAACCTATGGTGACCAGACACATATACATTTTACACAGTTTAAACCAATTATATCTTGACACTTGTTCTTTTTACTTTTTAAAAGCAACTTAAAGTTTTGATCGCTCGCATCGAACGAGACCTTAACACTCAAAAAACACAAGCTTGTCCCGCACTGTCATAAATTCATTCACTACAAAATTGTATCGACTCAAATCCCCCGCCGTAGAACACGATTGCACAGGATTATGTAGAAGATAAAGTCACACACACGCATTAACAGTTTAATACAGACTCGATGCGCAAACTTCAATTTCATGTCGAAGTGCTCCTCTGCGCCTGTTTCATTTCCCGCAGAGTTTAATGACAAATTCTTCTCATATGCGGAATGGACGGAGCCATAATTTTAACATCTAGGGGGTCAAATGTTAAATATTGGAGTACATAAGCTCGAGTTTGAGTATTTAATGTCAATGTTAAATATTTAAAAGATAATATACATATTAATTATTTAAAGTATGATTTAAAAGGATATATTTTTATAAATAATTTAAAACCTAACTTAGTAGTAATTTATATATAAGGTAATACATTTTAATGGTGGCCATCGGGTCCGGTTCTACCCGGAACCGATTGGAACCGGAACCGGCCGAGAACCGGTGGGAACCGGAACCGGAACCGAACCGCCTCAGCCGGTTCCGAATACGAATACATGTTTTGAGATTCGGGCCCGAACCGGGCTCGGAACCGGAACCGGAACCACCTGGAACCGCTTGGAACCGCCTGGAACAGTCGTCGGATTTGGAACCGGGAACCAGAACCGGAACCGCAACCGGTGGAACCGGAACCGGAACCACCCCGGATCGGTTGAAGTTACCATTGGAATCGGGCCAAAAGGACGTCGTTTTGGGTCTCGGGCGCGCACTCCTCTGAAGAAAATAGCCGTTAGATCCCAAGCACGCGCATTGCAATATGAAGGCCAACATGATGATTGGTATGAGATGAATGGGGATAACACCACTTAGGACTTCTATCTTGTAATATTTTAGAATGTATTAGTAATTTAGTATTACTTTCTTTCCATGTAATCTTTTTTTAAGATGTGCAAATTGAAATCATGTAACCTCTTAGTAGCTGTACTCTTTTTCCTTACTAGGATTTTCCCAATGGGGTTTTACCTAATAAGATTTTAATGAGGCAGTGAATCATATAACAAATTCTCTTTGTTCCTTATTTTTTGTAAATTCAATAAAAATTCCTAAGTCTTTGTTTCTTACACATTTAAGATTATAAACTTGAAGACTAACCTATCTAGGAGTAAAGTGGATGAAAAGAGCAACGTGTGCGCTCAAACGGATCTCAAATCGGAGCTAAAACGAAGCAACTGGAGCCGATCGAATCTTTCCATAACGGCTCCGGAACCGGTCGGAGCCGATCAGAACCGGAACCGGAACCGGCAGGAACCGACCGGAACCGGTTTTTCGACCGAATCCGAAGCGAATCCAGATTTCAGAACCAGAACCGGAACCGGAACCGCCCAGACCGGTTCCGAATACGAATACACATTTTTCGGAACCGGAACCGGTGGAACCGGACCCGTGGCCACCATTGCTACATTTACTAGAATTTGTTAGCTTGACTTTAATTTTAAAATAAGATAACACACATTATATTTCAGAAACAAACTTGAGTACAAATTATAGTTATAAAAATACAAATATACATATAAGACACTTAATCCATCAATTAATGTTTTCAATCTATTTTGTTATTTACACTTATAACACCGGACAAATTAAAATGAACTAATTGTAATTAAAAAGAATAAGCATAATAGTAATATCTTTGAAAAGTTTAATAAATCAAACTAAATTTATAACAAAATAGACTATATTATATAAAACATTATTAGAAAAAGTGATATCATTAGCACTTAGAAGTCTAGACCCCCTCAGCTTGCACAATGGTTTTCACGACTCCATATGTAACAGTCTAGTCATTATGCTTATGTGGTACATGGAGTTAAAAAAATTTTATATTAATTTTAAATGGTTGTAATTTTTAATATATAAGTCCGAAACGAAAAAAAAATTATATCACCGTTCAACTAAATTCAAACTCTTTAAAACAAGACCATTCATTGATATATTTTGACAACTTTGAAAAAAAACTTATTTTACATGTCTATGATGTTATATCAAAATGATAATATAATTCAGTAATTTTGATATTATGATTTATTAAAATTGATATTATTGTTCATTAACTAATAAATAGTGACTTAGACAAGAAACTTCATAACCGATAAAATATTATTATTGTATGATGTATTTCAAACCTCATATGGTGAATCATGTATTTTTAATATTCCCTCCGTCCTGAATTGATCGTCTTGTTTGTTTTATGACACGTTTTTTTACTTCAATATTAAGCATATAAGATAAAATAATTTCATAAAACTGAATTTTGTAATCTGTAGTTTATCATGTAAGGAATCATTTACAAAATTAAAATTTTTAAAATTATTTTATCAGATTAAATATAATAGTCAAACGACATGTCCAAATAGTGAACAAAACGGTCAATTTAAGACGGAGGGAGTACATACCAAATATTGTTTTGTGTGTATTATTGTTTAATTTTTTATATGTTTACGATAATACACTAAAATGATGATATGATTCATTAAAATTGATATTATGATTCATTAACTAATAAGTGATAAATTAAATAACAAACTTTGGAAACGAAAAAAATCATTATTGTTTTGTAGTTATTATTATTGTTGTATAATGTATTTTAAACCTTATATGGTGAATCATAAATACATATAACTAATGTACATTTTTAAATTTGTCAAAATATATTCATGATTAATCTTATTTTGAATAATTTGAATTTAGATAAACAATGGTGTAAATTTTTTTATCAGTTACAAGCATTTAAAGTTTGTATATATTTTACTCCTCTCATTTGCAACATAAACGGTCTATGTCATGCTCAGTGGATTGAACTGCCACTATGTACAAACCACACCGTGGTTAGTGTGGGCAGCCTGCACGCTCCACTGTCTGCAGCCAAAGCATGGCTCCACCACTGTGTGCAGAGCAAACTGATTACTTTCTTAACCCATCGTGAGACCTGATTAACTTCTTACTTCCATCAGCTCATCATTTGATTCCTTTCTTATAGGCTATAGCCATAGTGAGTGCCGCCTTTATCTGGGTTCGAGCTCAGAAACAGTGACATCGTTGGCAGTAAATGGGGTCGACTGGTTTGAAGATTGTTCAGCTGCAGAAGAGCTCCATGGATCCATCTTCATATGGCAGAAAAATGCAGGATCTCGAGGTAATGGCAGCGAGATGGAGTGGCTATTCAGAATAAGGACTATTCTTTCCATTGTAGGCCTCTCCTCTGGCACAGTTTGAACACATAGCAATGCAAGGTGGAAGCATCTCACAACTTCGTTGGTTGCAAATGAGGTTCTCAACGTCGGGTCCATCAGTTCCAAGGGTGTCCCTTCCTGCCATAGCTTCCAGGCCTACATTCAATTAAGACAGAAACATTAACAGACATAAGGAAATAGCTTTCTACCTTCCCTTTCATATCTAAAAATTGAATGAAACCAGGTCAAGATGGAAATATGGAGCTGGAAAATGTTAAAAAAAAAAACTTACATAGCTCACAAGATCCTCAACATTATCAGATGAACCAAAATTAGCATCCTCTTCCCACTTATAATCTCCAAAACAAGAACTCCGAAGCTGTACACATCTGACTTCACAGAGAACTGTCCGCGCATTGCATACTCAGGAGACATATAGCCGCTGAGAACAACATTGTAATGAATATGATTAAATAATTCGAAGTCTACAAGTTTCAATCAGTCGGGCAAAATGCTTTATAGGACTTACTATGTGCCAACTATTCTGCTTGTCAGTTCGTGGGTTTCCTCATCACCAAAAATCCTTGCCATACCAAAATCTGAAATTTTTGGAACCATATCCAGATCTAGCAAAATGTTGCTTGCTTTGAGATCACGATGAATGATCGTTAGCCTGGATTCTTCATGAAGGTAGAGCATTCCCCTTGCAATTCCTAGTATGATCTTGTAACGCTGAATCCAATCCAATTCCCTTTGTCTCTCAGGATCTGCAGAATGATGCTCCAATTTGATATTCAGATGCGTAGTAAAAAGAGAAAGTATGAAAATTTTTCATACGACAAATGATATCTGATCAAGAGAGGGAGGATACCGAATAGGATGTAGTCCAGGCTCTTGTTCAGCAAAAACTCATATACAAGCAGCTTCTCTTCCCCTTCCACACAAAATCCGAGCATTCTCACAAGATTTCTGTGCTGCAGCTTGGCTACCAGGACCATCTCGTTCTTAAACTCTAGAACCCCCTGCATCGAGGTCCTTGAGAGTCTCTTCACTGCTATTTCCTGTCCATCCGGTAATGTTCCCTGAGAACATGAAGGCAGGCAGTGCAGCACTTACGGCAGTTAGTCATACGCATACATTTCAATCTCACTGTTGCTATCGTGAGCTCGCCAAGACAGTTTTACCTTATAAACACCACCAAATCCACCTTGTCCTAATAAAGTATCATCAGAGAAATTGTCGGTTGCAGCTTGAAGAGTAGCCAAACTATATTGCAAGGACTCCGCACTTGAGAAATTGTTACTCACTATCACATGAAAGAAGGGGAAGGCGCAAGGAGGGAAAAAAGAATTCAGTTGTTGAGGAGAACTCAGCTTTCAAATTTTAAGCTATGCAGAAGAGAATATTGAGAGTAAATGAATGTAGAGAACATTTTGTTACCACTCGCATATACAGCCTCAGAGCTCCGTTTTGTCCTTCTTCTATTCCTCCTTACAAGACACACAACGATACCCATCAGCACAGCTAAGGCTGCTGCTCCCACAACTACAGAAATGATCACAATAACGGCCTTGGGTGATGACTTTTTGTCTGCTTCATTCATGGGAGAAGAGACTGAAACGATATCAGTTGTCAACGAAAATTAGAAAGAGTGGAGAGGAAAAATAGTTATATGAGAGGAGTGTCACCAAAAGATAACCACCAAAAGAATGGAAATGAGAATTTTTCAGAGAGTAAAACTTCCTTTATCAGAAGTCTGTCAAGTACTTGTTCAAAAAAAATAGTATCTCAAGCCAAGCGAAACCGAGAGAGGTGATTTTTGATTGATCTCAGATTTATTCCTACCAATCAAATTCACGTCCAGTACGCCCCCCACTTTCTTAAGCATAAATGGACGCGATATTCATTTCCAAAACAGGGAAGTTCGTACATCAATTCGTGAGCCATCACCTAGCTTAAGCGAGTTAACTAGTAATAAGCAAAGCCCAACTCTTAAAATCCATCTAATATGAAGAACACAAAGAATGTACTAGCATCCAGTGACCAAACAGATAATGCGATTAACTAGCCCAAGAAAGTTTTTAAGTACCTCCACTATTTTCGGCATCTGTTGTCCTGTTCCCAAGCCCAGCCGGTGCTGGCGCTGGTGCATCCGCCCACGACTGATTATAAAACAGATAAATTTCATACCTCAGGTTACAGCTCCGTGTAATCACCCTCCCACCCTTCTTCCCCGCGCAACAAGTCGGGACTCCGCAACACACCAGTTTAAGCAGTTCTCACAATCCGTTCGCGACAAATCCGGCGTGCACTGACCCAGAACATAAAGCGTCTGAAAATCGTTATACCTCGCCTCCCTGGTCGCGAACTTCAACAATTCCCCACCCTTGGCAGCCTCAACAGCCACATCATTCGACGTGGATGCGAGAATCTCGTTAAAATGGGTCAAATTTCCAGTGACGTTCATCTGATTCCACAGATAATATACAGTGCGATCGTTCACTTCCCCGACGAATGATGTGTTTGAGTACCTAATCAAGCACTCGTCGTACCAGATAACCGCCTGTATCCCACGTGGGCAGTTCTTGTGGAGCGTGGACGCCGCGGTGGAGACGCAAGTGGAGCAAGTGGAGTCAGAGTCGTCCCCGCGGCACATGTAGATTCCATAAGCGGGCTGGGTGTTTCCTACGGTGGCGTTGCGAAAACCCAACACTGTTTTGTTGTTGGATTCGGCGAGGGTGGTGAGGAGGGAGTTGCGGTTCGCTTGGTAAGTGGACGACGAGGACAGGGTATTGTTCAGGCAGTAAGTGTAAAGATAGGTTGGGGCTGCTGAGGATGAGGTGGGTTGTGGTACGGTGGATGTAAAGATGGTTATGAGGAGCAGATGTAAAGCGTACCAAAGAGGTGAGGAGGAGAGGATTGCAGCCATGTTAGGTTACCTTACCTTACTCCAGCCCAAAGAAGTTTGGTAAACCAATTTGCACGAAGAAGTTTTTCCTTGCTGATAGTGATATACTTCGTCTCTATGTAGAATTTTCCTTCTTGACTGGAGGAGACTGACGTCGAATCGGAGTTGAATGATAACAAAACTTTGAGCTTTCTTTGACCTTCTCTTCCGTGTGGAAAAGGGCGAACCAGAACCAAACGAGAAAGACGAGTGGGTCCGTTTTCTGAGAATGAAAATTAAAAATACATTTGAAATTTCGCCAACGAGCTGAAGGTGGTGATTAGGCTCCATTTTTTTTTCTAATCTAGCTGATGTCAGTTGTCAGTTGAAAGTTAGAAAAAGTTCAGGAGAAAAATAGTTGATATGACAATTGATGTATGTGACATATAGACACAATAAACTAGCTGATCAAATAAACTCGGTGTAAAAGAATGGGGCCTAAAACCCACACGCGAAAGAGACACCACGAGTGCCTGTTAGAAAAGCATGCATTGTGGGTTGCTGCTCGGGTTGTTGATGGTTATTGCTATCGGAAATTGAGACAGTTTTATACAAATTTTGTTCCTAAAAGGCAGAACCATATACTATAGGGGCCGGAAGAGTATTGTGATGGACCTATATTTTCTGTCAGTGACGGACTAAATACACATCGTTGGATTACTGTATATGTCAGATCAATATTTGCTTTTAGATCACATACATGTGTCAGTCGGAGGGGATTTGGTGACGGAGGTGGAAAGTCCGTCAATTTGATGGACCAAATCATATACGTTGATTTAAAATGATAAAAGAATAAAAAAATTATGTGGTTAGGATTACTCAATTTATCTGATGTGTTTTAAATTATTTTTAGTGTACAACTATACAGCAGTGTCCTACAAAAATAAATTTTGGTTGTATTTCTTATATGCAATATTTATAATGCAAAAGACTACAGTTATACATAGCAAATTTAACTAAGTGTATGACTATAAAAATGATGTTATGTATTTTTTAAAAATAGTATCTTATATGTTGATTTATTCTAATTGTTTACTAATTTCTTTTTTATTTTGTATTTTTTATAATACCTTATTTAATCTATCATATAAAAAGTCATAAATTATATAAAACATTATGATATAGTCATATATAAACATATCAATATAACTATTTAAATAATACTTTCTTAATTTTTTAATATTTGTTCTCAACATAAATATGTAAAAAATAAGTATAGATCATCAAACAAAAATGAATGTATTCAACATAAAAAATTAGATCAAATTAATTAATATATATAATACATAATTAATAAATGTAATATTTTTCTAAATTAAATAAATTTCACCTAATATTTCTTTCAGAAAAATTGAACTTAGAAGTCTTAATTTAAATTAAAGCCTAGTGTTCAAATTAATTAGTAATTTTGCATAGGAAGAATGCTTTTAGAGAAACCGTTTCATTAGGATTAAAAACCAGAAAGTATAAATGCTAAAATTATATATATATATATATATATACATATATATTTGATAAAATAAATTAGCGTAAAAGGTAGACAAATCAAAATAATAAGAATAATGAGGCTAAATTAATATAAATAGCTAGGATTTTTATGCATGTGAAGAAATTTTAAACACCTTTATTGTTATGACTATTCATGCTTCAATCTATAGTATAAAATATACACATGATCGTTGATAATGTTTCAGTCGCTTGATTAAGATATATCCAGGAAAGTTGATGAATATTTTCGTCGAAGATTAAATAATGTATCTCTGTCCATCTATAAACGTGTTCATTGATAAGAAGATAAAGATGCATCAATGACCACACTAATATTTCCATTGGTAATATACATTTATGTATAGATGTTCCAATAGAAGTATAAAATGTACACATAAATGTTTACATCAATAAGCTATGATAGTAGTTAAATATTTTCATCACTACATGATAGTTGATAAATATTTCCATCATTGGTTAAAAATGTATACATGATACTTGATAAATGTTTTTATCACTACATCAAAATATATCCATGATACTTGATATGTATTTCCACCACTATGTTAAAATATACCAATGATAGTTGATAAATTACTCCATCACTATGTTAAATGTATCCATGATAGTTGTTAAATGTTTCCATCACTATGTTAAACCGTATTCATGATAGTTGATAAATGTTTCCACCACTATGTTAAAATATATCCATATAGTTGATAAATATTTCCATCACTATGTTAAAATGTATCCATGATAGTTGTTAAATGTTTCCATCACTATGTTAAAACGTATCCATGATAGTTGATAAATATTTCCACCACTATGTTAAAATATATCCATATAGTTGACAAATGTTTTCATCACTATATTAAAATGTACCCATGATAGCTGTTAAATGTTTCCATCACTATGTTAAAACGTATCCATGATAGTTGATAAACGTTTCCACCCCTATGTTAAAATATATCCATATAGTTGATAAATGTTTTCATCACTATGTTAAAATGTATCCATGATAGCTGTTAAATGTTTCCATCACTATGTTAAAACATATTCATGATAGTTGATAAATGTTTCCACCACTATGTTAAAATATATCCACATAGTTGATAAATGTTTCCATCACTATGTTAAAATGTATCCATGATAGCTGTTAAATGTTTCCATCACTATGTTAAAACGTATCCGTGATGGTTAATAAATGTTTCCACCACTATGTTAATGAAATACCCCGAACTTAAATATGGTGATTAAATTATTCTAATATAGTATTTAAGGGCCTAATAGCGCCTAAGTAATTTTGGTAAGAAAAATAAATCCAAAAGAAATGAGTAAACGCTTTAAAAACGAAAAACGTTACAATAAGCGTTATATAACCATAGGAGGTACGAGACCTCGGTTAGAGTATTATAAGGATTCCTAAGGCTTATTAATGCCTAATTAGTATATGGGAATGATTCCCGAAGAAAACGAATCCTTGAAACGGATTAAAAACACAAACGAATCCTAAAACGCGCTTTCGAGGAAACCGAGAAAACGCGATTTCCAAACGGGTTAAATAGACCCGTAATAATTATAAGTAATTAAATAGTCATTAATAAATATTAATGAAGGTCTAGAACCAATAAAATTAATTAAACGAGAAAATTCCGGAAAACGGGTACCGGTGAGTGAATAGTGCAAAAACGGGTAATTGTGGGGTGTAAACTGTAATAAGCACAAACTAATGTGTCCAACTTTGTAAATAAAATTTCTACAAACCCACATGGGGCTGGTGTGTCCGATTTCATACCCCCCTCACACCTCTCCTTGCTTCCTTTTACTCACAAAAGACAAAAACAACTACAATTCAAAAAGTAACATATTTTACCCTCACACTCTCTCTCTCCTATCTCACATTTCCTCACTCACGTGAAACCCCTCTTCCTCACTCTCTCTGATTTCCTTCCTTCTCCAAACCGAGCAGCAATGGAGGAATAACAAAACAACACAAGGCCTCACTTCTCTCTTTGTGTTAACCCATTAAACTTGCTCCGAAAATTATAAAAACCATACCGTTGGAATCCTCTCATCAAGGAGAACAACCTCCACTTTCCAAAATTCGAAAACCTCACATTCCATCTCCATGGGTATTAGCCATTTGAAGGTTGAAACCACCATCGGAAGCCCCTCTTTCATCTAGTTGGTTTAAGCCGAATGTGGCTTCTTCTTGGAGCTGAGAAATTACTCTCTTGCTAGACAAGAGCTTCATCTATCCATTGGAAGGTAATGTTTCATCTTCAAACATTAAACAAGTATGTAAACCCTAGGCTAGTAAAGGGTGAATGCTAAATTAGTATTGTGTATGTATGGGCCGTAGAACTACCGATTTTATAGAGCAAGAACAAGAAGAAAGGAAAAGAAAAGGAAGAAGAGGAAGGAAAAAGGAAGCAAAACGTGAGGTAAGCTTCTGTACAGATTTTTGTTTATCGTATAAGTAAGGGTAAGCATGGTGTCTTAACAAATGTAAACCAACGTGACAGTGGGAAATGGATGAGTGAAATGGTATTGATAGTATTAGTAAGTAAGAATCTGTCAAAGAAACAAATAATGGGCTGTTGTAAACGTGAATTTGCATCTGAACGCATATACATATATAAACTGATGCAGGTTGAATGAGTTTTCATGTGTGAGCAAATGAATGTGTGAAAACCTTAAGTTTTAGGGGACACCATGCCAAAATTTAGAGAGGAAACTATCTTGCTTAGGAGCTGGTAACATTTGTGAAAGAAAGAAAAGAAAGAAACAGAAGCGGCAGCAGCTCGAGCTCTACAACAGAAGAAAGAAAAATTACAGAGGAGTATAACTTATCAGTAAGATTGTATAATGAGGGAAGAGATTTAGTGATGGATTGCAGGTTATTATTTATCTTGAGTGGTTATACAAGTGAGATTAAGTAAAAGAAGAGAAATTAAAACCCAAAATAATAGTCGGGCTGCAAATTAATCCCGGTCGTAGTAGTGTAGCTAAGTGTAAGCGACCGGATATCGAACCGTGGGACTAGGAGAATTAATTAATACCTAAGCTTGTCACAAACAAAGGGGGGAAGTTAATTGACTTGTTTAAGAGAATTAAAAATAGCAGATTAAATTACTGAGTGCAGATGAATTAAATGGAACTCCGGGTTCAGGTTTTATATAATCTGATTAATTATGCTATCTCTACCGGTTTAATAAATTAGTTTGGCAAAATTCCTGTTATTATCCATAGGACTAAGTCATAGACCCTTAAGAACTCATTTACCAGAAAATGCTCGGTCTAATCAAGGTTCGAGCAATACTATGTAAATGGACGTTAAATTCGAGGAATTATAATTGCATCTGTAAATACTAACTCATTAAATCATAATAAGTTTTCTCCAGATTTACGGCTTAAATAACCTGTCTATTTATCACCTGGTCTGATCAAAATAGACTTAGGAAGGCATTTTAATAAATTCATGTAATTTATTAAAATGGTGAGTGAAAACCTTTAAGCGTAACAAACTGTATTCATTTTAACCGGTAGAAATATTTATTACATAATTAAACTAACCATAATTTAAAACCTTGCCCGGAGCAAATCCTCCTTAGCCAGACATATTAACTGGTAATAAATCTGACAGAGGTTGGACGTAATAACAGCACGGAGACGTGATTAGTGAATGGAGAAATGGAGAGGTTGAAGAGTGAAACATGTACGTAGGTTATTGTAAGTGAAGTGAGTGAGTTTGAGAATTAATGAACTGAGGTATGAGATGTACGTGAGTGTTTAATGGAAGAGAATGAATGGGGTGAGAGTGAGTGATTTTCTGGTTTTCTCCGTGCACTGCTGTAAGGTTGTGGAGGATGGTTATTTATAGAAGAAGGGAGTAGTACGTAGAAGGCTTGCAGTTTGATTGCTTCTATTGCTTTCTCCACTGATTGAAGCATTGATTGCTTCATTAATTGCAGGGGACAAGCCGAAACGCGTGAGGAAATTAAGGTAGGCGGAGCAGATACGAGTTGCAGAGTCGGCGCGAAGAAGAAAACTGTTTCGGGCGATTTTTAGTCATGACCGCATGTGGAACCGCCTGAGCCAAAGGAAGAAGAAGAACAGAGTATGAAAAACTGTCTCAGTCGTAACAGACCATAGTTGGTCCGGGTCTTAGGCCCTGTAATAGGCCCCGGACCAACCCCAAACGCCCGAGTTTGTAATTGATTAGGGTCCGGACTTACCCCTTGGTGTAAGGTCCCGGACCAATAGACAAAATCATTCGACTGCTCCACTCACCTGGTCCGGAACTACCTTAAGTATAGGACCGACCACAACAAAAAAATAAGCGAGTTCTGAAATGTTAGGTCCGGGACATAGGACCTGGACAAGGTCCCGTACCAACACCAAAATTCACCCGAGAGTGTTTAAATGGGCTGAAAGTAAGGGATGTTTGGGGGTGAGTATATGAGATGCCCTAAGACCTAATTAATGATAATTAAGGGTCATTAGAAGTAAAAACAAGCTATAGTAGTGTTAGAAGAGGTAAAGAATTAGTAAGTATTAAAGTGAATGATACTGATAGCATAAGATATAGTACTTAATTAATGATTTAAAGATCTTAAGAAGTGTAAACAAGTGTAGGAGATTAATGGGGAGTAAGGACATAGTTTGACATGAGTAAACTAAGTATACCGGGATAATGGGGTAAGTACGGGAGTAGTAATTCTTTATGTACCGTATGCACATAGTTTAATGACATGTTGAAACATTATCAGTGGAACAATGTGAACCAAGGAAACAAGGGAACACACGGTAAAGCTAACCCCGGTGAAAGGTATGATTTTCTCATGCCCCGTATGCTAACCGAGTTACGTTGATTTGTGTGCTGTATGCCGGCTAATCAAGACTAAAGCATGAAAATGATTGATTGCCTTCATTGTATGTCTTGATGTATGTTGTGTGAGCTAACCCTCCTTGATTGATTGTGTGGCTTCATTTAGTGCGTAGTACGACTCATTAATGAGTCGTGTTGTGTGGTGACTCGTAGTAAGAGTCATGGTGTGAACTAATGGAAATGTAGCAACGCACTAAACTATCAAATCGATAAACGATAACGCAACCTATTGAACTCACTAGAATGTGAGAGAGTGTACGGGAGTAATAACCTCCCGATAACGGTAGGAGAACCGAAATGAATGATCCACAAATAATAAGTAGTGGAAGTATTTAAGTAACCTCGAGTAGAGGAATTAATCTCGGTGCAAGACATGAACCATGAGGGTAGTAAAGAATGATGAGGGACCTCCAAACCCCTTAGCAACTAGTCGACCCACTGTGAGAGGACCCGAATGATGTGAGTAATGACCCAGACATGAGAGTATTCGATATGTTGGGGAAACCCTTAAACCTGAGAATACTAGACGATAGTAATTCCCTAAGCAAGTGGAGGTTATCCAGAGAGATACTTCTAGGCTGATCCAAGAGATTGTAAGATACTCCATGAGAGGAGTGTTGGGAAATTGAGTAGTCCGGTAGAAATGGACGATTGTATATTTGAGGAGCTAAGTGTATAGCCTTCGGATTGTAGGTCCGGTGGCGAGTCTGGTGTATGACTCCGCCCAGAGACCAAGTAATGAGTATTGAGTATGTATGAGTAAGTACTGAGTATTGAGTATAGAGCACGTATGAGTAAGTATTGAGTAATGAGTACGTATGAGTAAGTACAGAGTATTGAGCAGTGAGTATGTACAAGTATAGTAATGAGTATGGAGTAAGGAGTGTGTACGAGTAAAGTATTGAACATGGAGTGTTGAGTATGTAAGAGTAAGGAGTAGGTGTGAGTAGAGTAGCGAACATCGAATATAGTACGAAGAGTAATGGATAAGTAACAAATACGAATGGTTGACCATCGAATTGTATTCCTTAGTAGATTTTGAACCTCGTATGCGTATGTAAGTATGGTTGAATGTATAGTGTATAATTGTATGTATGTATGCATGTAAAATGAACTCCATGTATATTCGACCAAAGTAGTCGATGTACCGCGGTTAGCACGCGGTATATGCGAATTTCATGCGCAGCGTAAGCTGACCCCTTCGGGGACCGTTTTTAGTGTGCAGGTACCCGAAGCTGATCACCGTTAGAGAGAGTAGGACGGGGGCTGCTACGTAAGCATGGGTAGTTGCATAGTAGGGATTGGTACTTGTAATGTAATGCGAATGTGGAAGCTTAAACTGTATCGGTAATTTAAGGATTGTAGTATACTCGGTATAGTATTGTAATGGAGTTGTATTGAATTATGGATTGGTATGTAAGGGGAAGTATTGTATTGTGTAGGGCACTCGGTATGTTCAATTCATCAGACCGGTAGTATGTAGTAGTGTAGCTAGCCTTGTTAGTCACGTGGGTGACTAGCGGCATTGTACACCCGCCGTTGAGTATGTATTATCCGCTGCGAAGGTAAGTAATTGTACAGTAATGACGGTTTTAGCGGTAGGGGTGTTACAGTTAAAATATATCCATATAGTTGATAAATGTTTCCATCACTATGTTAAAATATATCCATGATAGCGCTTAAATGTTTCCATCACTATGTTAAAACGTATCCATGATAGTTGATAAATGTTTCCACCACTATGTTAAAATATATCCATATAGTTGATAAATGTTTCATCACTATGTTAAAATGTATCCATGATAGCTGTTAAATGTTTCCATCACTATATATATGTTAAAATGTATCCATCATAGTTGATAAATGTTTCCACCACTATGTTAAAATATATCCATATAGTTGATAAATGTTTCCATCACTATGTTAAAATGTATCCATGATAGTTGTTAAATGTTACAATCACTATGTTAAAATGTATCCATGGTAGTTGATAAATGTTTCAATCACTGGATTAAAATGCATAAATAATAGTTGATAAATGAAATACCTCAAATCTAATTAATACCTTAAAACGGTTAAATAATGAAGAATTGATCTTGGAATAAATCATTTTAGTTACGCATGCTAATTTATGCATGCAAACGTTACGTAAATTAATATTACGCATACGCATGCAAACTCATGCACGTAAACGCTTACGTAAAAATAGTAGTTTTACCGTAAACGCTAACGGGCGTAATTTTACAAACGTCGTAACATACTCGTACAAAACGCCCATGTACCTTTATTAACAATGATTAAACTCCTTAGATAACGAGCTCGATGAAGAGAGTGACAACAAGGAAAGAATAATACGGACGTTTATACAACTCGTAAAATGACAAAGTTCGATCCACGAACGCTAATATAATGTCACCTTCACGTACGCATATAAACGCTTACATACGAACATTAACGGGCATTAAACCCCTTACGAAACAGCTCAATTTAGAGAGCGTTACCCGGGAAAAATATATACGAGCGTTTATACGACCCGGTACACAATAACGGTTATTGTAAAAACGTGGAAAAAAATAATATTAACAAGCAACATAAATATTTTACGATTGCCTAAGCATTTATAAATGCTAAAATAAATTGATATACACATTTAAACAATGTAACAACTTATGTTACATAATCTTGATATTTAATATATATCATAAATATTTAGGAAATGTTATAACATCAATTATAACAGAAAGATTACAAGTCCAAAAATCTGTACATTAATGCCGATTTTATATGGCATATTTGGACATGTTTTTACACACTTTTACTTAGTAAAACAATTAACTACTTAATGTACTACCTTATATAAGAGTAGATATTATTAAAATAAATTAAATCTACTAATATATACCTATTGTTACCGGTAATACACATGTAATTAACCAAGTAAAAATCGGTAACAATTACCATTTATACTCTTGCAATTAATTAAGCGAAATGGTACTAACACCATACCATTAATGGTAGTTCTTGTACCCGTGATTAACAAAGAAGAAAAACTGTAGCAATTACCACATGTATTATACGGTAATACTATAGCCTTAAATGAAGCCAAAATCTGTAGAAACACCATGTGAGTTACGGTAGTCCAGTAGCTTGTTATTAACTAAATAAACCTGTAACAAATTAATGGTAGGTCATGCTTATAATTAACAACAAAATCCTGTAGCAAATTAGCCTTTTATACACTAGTATTACTTGTCTATAATTAGCCTTGTAACTGCAGTAATACCTTTACAATTAAACAAACAAAAACTGGAATAATCACCTAGTAGCTAGTGGTAATATGTTAGCTTTTAATTTAAAAAAAAATAGAACCAAACCACCACACAACTATACGTGAGTCATGTGCACATTCACCAAATGAAACTTGTAAAAGTTAACGGCAATATGGCTCACGATTAGCAACAGAAAAAAAAACTGTAGTAATCCTTAGTAGTTAGTGTGGTGTGCATGTGTTGTTAATTGACACAAAATCTGTAGCAATTATTGAATCGGTAATGGTGGTATATTAGTCAATAATTAGCACTATGGAATTACCCTATATTTACGTGGAGCACATGTGCACCAGATTGACAAAATTTGAAGCATGACAAGATACATGCTGCCTATGCATGTAAACGGTGGTGCACTGTCATCTTGCATATTGTTGCAATAAAACAAAAAAACGGTAGGTAGGGGTACTAAAGCAGCCGGTAGTATATATGAATATCCATTTGTCAAGTTGTACTTCACTAAATGTCATAAAAACTTTATGAGTCATCATTCCACATGTTATAGAATATATTGACAAAATAATACTAGTCTAAACCAGCCCTTTAGTTACCGCAAGTCTACACAAAAGTATGATGTGCTTAGCTTTTGTAAATGCATAATTATATGAACTAGAGTTAAAAGCTAGCTCTAATCTACATCTATATACAAGATGTATTAGTCAATAATATGTCAAATTAAATCTACTAGCATATACCTATTATTACCGGTAACACACTAGTTCTTAAGCAAACAAAAACCGATAGTAATCACCATCTGGTTACCGGTACTACAATCGCAGTTAAACAAACAAAAAAAAAATCCATGGCAATCACCATATGCTTACGGTGACATCATGTGCCATAACCAAATAAATGAGTAACAATTAACGGTAGTCATGTACTCTAATTTAGCAACATAAACTAGTAGAAATTAACGGTAGTACTTGTATGCTTATAAACAAAACAAAAAAAAATCTGTAACATATGCTCTTGGTATTACCGGTGGGGTATACGCCAATTAGCAAAGAAAGGTTATAGCAGCCCCTATACTTATAAGCGGATAGCACATGGAGTTAATTAAATAAAATATGGAGCATCTAATCAATCCCATTTCAGCCTTAGGTGGCGTGAGCATGTGGGTAATAAAGAACCAAAATCTGAATATGTTAATCAAAGAAATATATCCACTTAGCTAATCAAGAACTCTTGTCTTCCACCATGATCTTGAATGACTAATTTTCTAGTCTCATTACCGTATGTAAATAAGGAGAAGGAACACTAATTCAAACTTTAAAATTCAAAAGTATACCTATACCTAATCTTCCCACGTTATTATGTTTCCATTAATATTGATTGGATAATTCCAAATCATGGAGCCGATTCATTTAGTCAAAAGAGGAGTATTAATCCTAACAATAATCAATTAATTAACTAAAGCTAATCATTAAGAATTAACAAATCAAATCTCATTCTCTACTTCTCATAACTCACGGCAAACACTCATTTCCAATCCTTGCAATTGCCGAATGGGTAAGCCCTCTTTTCCTCCTTTCTTTCTTATTTTTCCTTTCAAGCTCTAAGCTCCATTAATGGAGTTTTAATGTCAATCTTCATTTTGTGATTAATTTCCTAGCTTTCTTGATCAAGACTTGAAACAAAAATATTCCTAGCAACAGTACTATATCAATTCGGTATCAAAATATGCTCCAAGAAGTGGCTTGAATTAATGGTGGCCATCGGGTCCGGTTCTACCCGGAACCGGCGGTTCTACCCGGAACCGATTGGAACCGGAACCGGCTGGGAACCGGTGGGAACCGGAACCGGAACCGAACCGCCTCAGCCGGTTCCGAATACGAATACATGTTTTGAGATTCGGGCCCGAACCGGGCCCGGAACCGGAACCGGAACCGCTTGGAACCGCTTGGAACCGCCTGGAACCGTCGTCGGATTCGGAACCGGGAACCGGAACCGGAACTGCAACCGGTGGAACCGGAACCGGAACCGCCCCGGAATCGAATGAAGTTACCATTGTAATCAGGCCAAAACGACGTCGTTTTGGGTCTCGGGCGCGCGCTCCTCTGAAGAAAATAGCCGTTAGATCCCAAGCACACGCATTGCAATATGAAGGCCAACATGATGATTGGTATGAGATGTATGGGGATAACACCACTTAGGACTTCTATCTTGTAATATTTTAGAATGTATTAGTAATTTAGTATTACTTTCTTTCCATGTAATCTTTTTTTAAGACGTGTAAATTGAAATCATGTAAGCTCTTAGTAGCTGTACTCTTTTTCCTTATTAGGGTTTTCCCAATGGGTTTTTACCTATTAAGGTTTTAATGAGGCAGTGAATCATATAATAAAATTCTCTTTGCCTTATTTTTTGTAAATTCAGTAAAAATTCCTAAGTCTTTATTTTTTACACATTTAAGATTATAAACTTGAAGAATAACCTATCTAGGAGTAAAGTGGATGAAAAGAGCAACGTGTGCGCTCAAACGGATCTCAAATCGGAGCTAAAACGAAGCAACTGGAGCCGATCGAATCTTTCTGGAACCGCTCTGGAACCGATCAGAACCGGAACCGGAACCGGCCGGAACCGACCGGAACCGGTTTTTTGACCGAATCCGAAGCGAATCCAGATTTCAGAACCGGAACCGGAACCGCCCGGACCGGTTCCGAATACGAATACACATTTTCCGGAACCGGAACCGGAACCGGTGGAACCGGACCCGTGGCCACCATTAGCTTGAATCAACAATTAAACCATGGAGCATTCAAGGTTAACTTAAGGTATTTTTCATACATGAAAATCCTTAAGAAATTTTATTATACATGTCCGAAAATTTCTACACATTTAAACATGTTTACTTCATCAATTTTCATGAAGAGAATTTGGATCTTCATCCATCCTATCAAGGCCGAAAATTCAAGGTAAAAATACCTAAGGTAAATCTCTTGAAAACATCTAATAAATCTACTTAAGATCTTTGTTGAGATCTAACTCCTAAACCCCTACCTTCTCATGTGTTAATACCGAAATTTAGAGCTACAATCTCCATTGAAGGAAGCTTGGGAAATTCAAGAGGAGTTCAAGTACTTAATCATCTTTGATTAAGAGTAAGTTTATTAAGCTAATTATTAATGTTCCAAGCCTTGTTTAAGCTCATAAATTTTGTACAAAATTATGTACATCTCTTCAAATAATTAAGGCCGAAATTATTGAGGTTATTTACCAAGAAAAAAATAATTATAACTCTTAAGCTAAGGTTATTACCTTAAGGTATAATTTTATGTTAAAAAACCCCACCCATGACGTTTGACAAAATTTCATAATCCACCCACGTGGTTTTAAAAATTACTTTCCCTACCCATGTGGTTTCCCCTGTTTTACATCCAGCAACTTTTCTAATCTTTGTTCAATTCAAAAGATGCGTAAACGTTGTCCGAAGTTGATGAAATTTTACATAGACGATGCTAAAGTGTTATATTTTGGTTTAGTGAGAAATCTAAAGTTTTTTAAGCTTAAATGTGACATGTGGGACCCAATGAACATGTCACATGTTTCATTGGGTCCCACGAGACACATTTAAGCTTAAAAAACTTCAGATTTGACATAAGATCAAAGTATATCACTTTAGCATCATCCATGTAAAGTTTCATCAATTTTGGACAACGTTTAAGCATCTTTTGAATTGAATCAAAATTAAAAAAGTTGTTGGATGTAAAACGGGGGAAACCACATGGGTGGGGAAAGTAATTTTTGAAACCACGTGGGTGGAATGTAAAATTTCGCTAAATGTCATGGGTGGGGTATGTAATTTTCCCAAAAATTAATTATGAAGAGTTTATACTATGGCCGAAAATAAAAGAGTTCAATTGGTATATTACAAGCCTAATATGAGTATTAAGAGTGCTAGATACATTTAGGTAGTTTAATAAAATATTTAAGTACATAAAATGAAAAGTTATAAGGTTATTTGGCAATTTGTAGAAGTTAATATAATTGTTTTACAATTTCTTAAAATTAATATGGATATTTAGTAAATTATAAACGTATATGGTTGTTTGGAAATTGTAAAAGTTAATGGGTTCAAATTATGATTACCGGAAATTATATGTGGTTATCTAGTAATTTATAAAGTTGTTGGTATAAAATATAAATACCGAAATAATAAGGTTGGTTTCGTAATTTAATAAGGAAAGGAAGTAAAACTAGGTAATATCATCTATTATGGTATATTAAGGAGTATAATATAAAGTTTATAAAATAATTGTGGTTGTAGTAAAAATGACCAAGGGATATAATATAAAGAATAAGTGGAAACAATTATGAGTATATAATTAAGGAAGTAGAAATATACTACAAGGTGAAAATTCATTATCACATGTGAATATCACATAAAATAATGAACTGTTGAACTATCTAGAGTCACTGTAAAATAACAGGGGGAAATAAAGAACTTACAGGATTAGTATATTACAAGTATTAGTTCTACAGTGACAGTACTGTAATGTTTAATGGATAGTTATATTAATATTACCCGGTATTGCTTGTAAATATAACAGCGTACGGGGAAAGACTGTTAAAGCGTGAATAGTCAAGCTAGCTGTTATCACGGTGAACGGTATGTTAATTGTGTGGTCTGAATGTCCTAAGGATTTTCCTAAGGTCCAGACATTATGTGTTAATTGTTTAAGAGCGATAGCTGTGATTTTATGTATATGATTTTGTATACTGTATTGCTCGATACCACTGCGTTTTATTTATACGCGAACGTCTTATGACTGGAAGTTTATACATCTAAACTAGGAAAAGACTAACTGACCTTTAGGTATTATTGAACCTAACTGATGGTCAACTGGTATAGTCGTAATTCAAATGTTGGTCATTGTACCACTGACAAAAAGGGCTAACTTATAAAAAGAGGAATCCAGATTGTTTCGACTTTCTGGTTGTGCATTGTGATCACTACGAGAGACTTCAATGGGGAGTCACTCAAAGGAAATCCATCAGCCACATTCGGGGATGGCGGAAGGCACTACCGTTGGTGCACAGGTTCGACCGGATCGGTCAATATATATATTTGTCCAGGGCCATAAGGTCAGCTGGTAACGATTCCATTGGAACCCAGGGGACTAATGTCCATTAATAAGTTATTAAGGATTGTCTTGACATGACGCCTGAGGTGGAGTTTAATTGGAAAAGGTTAAGTGATTGGTTTAAAAGATAAGGGCCAGGTGACCACTAACAAGTACAGTTTAATACGCGTATCTTGTTTGGATTATTAATATGTGATTATTGGTTATTGTTATTAAGGTGAAATTGTTGGTTATTACTAGGGATTATTGATGTGTGGTTATTGCTGATGTGTACTATTGTACACTGATGTTTGTGAGAGAACTGTTATATGATTGTTCAATGTTTACGGTTATTACTGTTATTATTATAAACCGGCATTTTATGTAAAGAATCTAATATCAAGATGGCTAAAACGACTTAAGGAATCTTGATGATTTAAGACTACATTTAGCATACCAGCATTTTGATTGCTGAGCCCTTCATTGGGCCAAACATTCCAGGTTATTGAAGAAGTCTCAAGCCGGAGTGCGGGACAAGGGGGTAGCTGTTGTGTTTTCAACAGACACCTTTGGTTTTATTTAGTATTGTATTAAAGAGGTTGTTGTATTCAGTTAGTTTCTCATTTAGTTGGGTTTGGTTTGTAATAATTAGAAGTGCTCAGTATCTGTTCATCACAGCGTGAAGGATTATATTGTTGGAAAGAGTAAGGATGCCTTGTTGCTCACAAGGGTGAGTAACGGCGTGTAACACCAAGGTAGATAGTCTTATTTTCCGCTACGAATTATTATTTATTATGCTACGACTTGCGACGTTATTACAGGTTTAGGAATAGGGGTGTTACAAAAAATGGTATCAGAGCGGAGTACCGCTCTGATGAAAAGATACTGAGTCTAGGACAATGAGCATAGGAATATTGGGATACGGGAAACGTCCGTGAGGATTCGTGACTTAGAAAAACCCTGGGGATATTTTATTGCTAGTAATTAGCTTACTTACATGACTGTGATTGTGTATGACGGTGTAGCAACCGAGTCGAAATAATAGTATACTGTCTTAGATGTTGACAAGCGGAAGACCACATGGAGACAGCAGTGGACTCAGTGGCGAGACACCGGCAGGTGCTCCAGCAATACCAGGCCTAGCAGCGGCCATGGCAGACTTCGCGCAGCAGCTAGGAACTCAACTTACGGGAGCCATACCCCTCCCGCCGCAGCCTAGGGAAACCAACTGGTTGAAGAGCATTGCAGACCCGAGAGTACCAATTTATTCAGGGGAACCGGACCCCACCGCATTAGAGAAATTCATTGTAGAGCACCAGAAGGCGTTCAAGGCTGTCAGAGTTCCAGAAGACCAGCAGGTCGACATCACCGCATACAACCTAAAGGACGCAGCTGACGTATGGTTGCGGTCTGTGGAGGGCCACCGTAGAGCTACACCGGACTTTGGATGGACAACGTTTGTAGAAGTGTTGCGGGAGAAGTACTACCCCGAACACCTAAAACAGAGAAAAAGGCAGGAGATCGAGACCTTAATCCAAGGGAGTCAAACAGTTGACCAGTACTACACGCGGATCACCAGTTTGTTGGACTACATAACAAGAGTCGACTATTTCGACACAGGAAGAAAGAAAAGGAAGAGTACTGAAGGAGATGATGATGGAGCAACCTCTGGCGGATTCTGCAAGAAGGGGAAGAAATTCTTTGAAAAGAATAAGGGGCGGAAGGATTTCCATGGTCAGAAGACGAAGGAGCAGGTCTCTCGTCTGACCGGCCCAGCTATTGATGCCCAGCCACTAAGAACAGCACCACCTAGAGGCAATAAGTCAACCTGACGTCACTATTATTGTAAACGCTGTGGGAAGAATCACCCAGGCGTAGATTGCACAGGAAGGAAGGTGGAGTGCCGCTATTGCAAGAAGGAAGGTCACAGAGAGTATGAATGCTTTTCCAATCTAGGGAGCCGAGTATACAAGGGAGCTAGAGGTTTACAAAGAACACCAGCTATTGAAACGGGCGGACCAAGAGGAGGCCAGACACCGCAGAACAACATCTATACTAGTGGACCGGCAGGACAACCATCCTCATCCGGGAGTCGGAAGGGAAAAGAGAAAGTTCCATGAAGAAATACCCTGTACACAGTGGGAACTTCAGGCGCCGAGGCTAGCGCTCAGCGCGAAACCGGTAAGCCTAGAACTTAAACCTAATGCATGATGCATGAATATGTGTATATATTTATCAGTCGATGAGACTTGTATGTGTTATTAAATATCAAAATTTAGAGAGACCTAACGTAGGTAACCTCTCACCTAATAGGTTACTTCAACATTGTTTTACCTTACCAATGAGACCGAGATCACCTGAGCCTATGAGCAAAGGTCGGGAATATCCGGAGGCATAATGCCAAGTAATTTGACCCGGCATGATCCTACTCAAGAAATACTTAACTATAAATGAACAAATAACTATTATAAATGAATGTAGAAGTTGGGGATAAGCCTTGGAGGATTTTATATTCCAGGATATGGGAGTGGATCTAAACTTAAATTATATATGACGAGCTTGGGTAAGGATTGGGATACCAGTTATATCCTTCTCCATAGGAGATGATGCTGAGTTTTATACGGTGATAAGAAGAGGATGGATAACACGAACAAGATTATTTTAAAGTCACGAGACACGTTAATATTTGATAGAGAATCCAGATTAGTGTACCATAGGATTAAGAGTATTAAAAGTATTAAACCGAGCTTAACCTTGGGATACAGTGTGTGGGATAGTACAGTGAGGAATAGTAAGTTAATTTTTGCTTGGACCGCCGAAGGGTGATATTAACTGTCCAAACTTACAGTAACTACAAAGTATGACCTGCCTAGATGACGAGCAGATGTCATGAAAAGGAATACATTAATTAATATAAAATACTTAAGACTACATGAATTGTCAAAAGAGTTCACGTAAAGAGCAAACACTGAAATTTTATGGGATACCCAGGCACCGAGCTTACCGCTCAGTGCGAGACTGGAAAATCTTACAATCCCTTATTAACTCCGAGAGAAAATAGTACAAAACCTTGAAATATAACAATAGAGAAACGGAATCTCAAAATATAGCTAAGAATCCATCATGGATTAGCACAAGTTTTGAATACCTGAGCAAATACCAAGGGTCTCAGCTAGTATCAACATATAACTGTGCTGAACTCTTAATTAGTAAAGGGGAGAAAACAAACCTTGAATTTATATTTTCTAAAGTTGGAAGAACTATCTAATTAGAAATACCAAAAGCTATATATACATATAATTTGGAGGTTGTAAACCTAAAATATCGAGGAGTATTAATACATTTTAGAGGGTTAAGTATCACTAAAATACACCTGCCCTATTTTGAGGCTTACGTCCTACACTATTCTTGTAGTCCTATACGAGCACACGTCTTCTATGACAGCTCAATTTATGAATGTGAATAAAGATCACAGTAAATCAAATAAGGTTAAACCATATGTAATATAAACTTTAATATAAACATGGTAACGAATGACTCTCCTTGACACTTACAGTGAAGGTAGTATCAGTTATACCAAAAGCTTGAATTAATACATACACTGAGAGTGAGTGGAAGTTATATTTAAAAGTAGGGAAACATACCCCTTGGCTTGTAACAATTGTTTTACACGTAAACGTTCCTAACGTTGTATACTAATTCCTGTGATTCTAAATTCTCTGTTTGATACACCTAATCGACCTATTTTTGGAAGCTATTAAGCTTGTGGATTAACCACATTTCTAGGAAATAGAGACAAACAATAAATTCTGATGTCCTGTTACCAAACCGTAGAATTCAAACTGGAAACCCTTAGTTTAAGATGGTACTAATATTAAGAGGTGCCCAACCTAGGTTGAACACATGGTTCACCTGATTTATGGAGTTTAGATGAAATAAGAAAAGCCAAGCTTTAAAGATGGAGGAAATAATACCTTATGGAACTATAATTGTTGATGGAGTTATGAAAACTTTTCTTGGAGTCTATCAGTGATTGTTTTGTTCCCTGTATGGTAACCAAAGTGTAGGCAATAATCAAGCCCTTGTAAGTTAAATACTAGGTGAGCCTTTTAAAGAAAAGAGAGTATGCTAAGATATCCAAGTCCATATTTGAATTTACTACTTGTATGTTGGACTTAAGAGTTAAAATGATTGATGGATATAATCATTATACAGTATGAGTCTAGATGCTGTAATAAGAATTTATCTTTTATGCCAAGATGAAAAACTGGCTTCCCCGCCTGATGATTTGATCAAAGGAACTTAGTTCCGGGGATTAAGGAATACACTAGATTCAAGTATATATTAGAACAATTATTGGCATAGTTGTATAACAGTCAAGGAAAATATACATGTAGTAATCACCACGTCACAAAGTTCGATAAGATAAAATCTGGAAAATAATAATTGTGTGGTTGTTTGATATTTGACGTGGGAGATCAAACTTGATCCTGGTCAGATCAAGGGAAAACCAAACACAAAATGGTGTGGAAGGATAGTTCAACACTGATGCTGACCCCGTCAGGGTTGGATGATTCCTGAGACTCCCTACAAGTGGTCGCAAAATTTTTTTGTGATAAGTAGGTATTTATTCTTAATTTTAGTATAAAATTAGACTGATGAAGTATACGGGATGTGGAAGGTGTAAGTTAAGAGTTAAGTTGTCTAGGTTATCCTGAAGAGGTTAAATAGCTAAAACGACTCCGCGTATGTAGGAAAAATAAGTCGACTGTGAGGGAAATACTAACTATTATTATACCATGAGCCATGTTAATAAGTAAATATAAGACCAAGAAGAATACTGCAACTTTACAGCTACACCAACTGAACCACAGTATGCACCAGCAACATCGACAACGATGATAAATCCGCCATCAGGACGTTACGTCACAAACCGCTATCAAAGGAGAATATATCAGAAAACCTAACAGGTAAGGACCAATGGAAAGAAGAATGCTTCAGCTAAATGTGCCAGAGCTTATGAACTTGACTAGAAATAGTCCTAAGATGGACAGGTAAGTAATAATATATCATGATGGTACCCCACATGCGAAGGCGACTAGTATGAAGAACACGATAAATAATAAATACGGTAACTAAAACAGCAATGGAAACACTATCAAGAACAGGACGTCTACCTCAGTAACGCTGACAAGAAAAACCTTAATGGAGACACCGTGATAAGCAGCCATCAGGAATAAGTGTACTGACGAGTGAAACTCGAAAAGAATTCAACGATAAAGAATCAAAAATCAAGGGCGAAAGATATTACAGTATATGCCACGTAGAGAGAAACCTCAGAGTATATTTATCCATAGAGAATACGGGACAATGCATGTCATACACATGAGCATCACAATAGCAGGGCAAACCTCACAATATTTTTGGCAGCCCGACATACAACAATAGAATATACAATGAAGAATATCAAGCAATGCTGCAACTAATAGTTACTGAGAAACAAGATAATCCGGAGCAGTGACATAATGCGGCATATCGATGAATACATAAACCAGAATGATTGGACATTACTTAATCAGAGTTGCGCAGCAGAAGCGTGGTGGTCCCATAAGTTAGAATTATCTACTGAGCGCAAAGGGAATGCACAACATATTTTACGTATCTTAATAAAATATATATATATATATATGTGCCCTACCCACCTAAGGTCTTACAGCCCGAGAGGCTATCCTTAAAAACTAATCATAAGTTAAAGAAAAAAAAGATGTGTGTTTGAGTGAAGATTCCTTCACTATTTACCGACTAGTTATGCTAGTCTAGGGTACGTGGGCGTACCCCTTTTTAAGGGGGAGAGAGCCTATTGCGTTTTTAGCATAGACGTACACTTTCGTTGTACTGTTACACTGTGATCTGTATGTTTACATGTGTGACTCTGTGATTCTATGAACTTCACTTGCTGATATGTACTATGTTACACTGATATGAATGGTTATGTGTACTACGTTACACTACCCTGAAGTTACTATGTGGATTATGTGTACTACGCTACACTATATTGAAGTTACTCTGCGAATGCATGCACTTGTCAATATGTACTGTGCTACACTACTATGAATGAATTACTTACACTACAATGAAGCTATTATTGGTGATGACCTTTTATGATCATTACACTATATATTATGTTGAATATATACTACGAACTTAACAGTAGTGGAACTTGGGACTTGATCCCTAAAATAGAATTGGGTTGTGAATACTTAGCGGAACTTGATTCCCCACAACCATTTAAATTTAGAAATGAGACTTCGGGGCGAAGTCCTTTTAAGGGGGGTAGATTGAAATACCCCAAATCTAATTAGTACCTTAAAACGGTTAAATAATGAAGAATTGATCTTGGAATAAATCATTTTAGTTACGCATGCTAATTTATGCATGCAAACGTTACATAAATTAATATTACGCATACGCATGCAAACTCATGCACGTAAACGCTTACGTAAAAATAGTCGTTTTACCGTAAACGCTAACGGGCGTAATTTTACAAACGTCGTAACATACTCGTACAAAACGCCCATGTACGTTTATTAACAAGGATTAAACTCCTTAGATAACGAGCTCGATGAAGAGAGCGACAACAAGGAAAGAATAATACGGACATTTATACAACTCGTAAAATGACAAAGTTTGATCCACGAACGCTAATATAATGTCACCTTCACGTACGCATATAAACGCTTACATACGAACATTAACGGGCATTAAACCCCTTACGAAACAGCTCAATTTAGAGAGCGTTACCCGGGAAAAATATATACGAGCGTTTATACGACCCGGTACACAATAACAGTTATTGTAAAAACGTGGAAAAATAATAATATTAACAAGCAACATAAATATTTTACGATTGCCTAAGCATTTATAAATGCTAAAATAAATTGATATACACATTTAAACAATGTAACAACTTATGTTACATAATCTTGATATTTAATATATATCATAAATATTTAGGAAATGTTATAACATCAATTATAACACAAAGGTTACAAGTCCAAAAATCTGTACATTAATGCCGATTTTATATGGCATATTTGGACATGTTTTTACACACTTTTACTTAGTAAAACAATTAACTACTTAATGTACTACCTTATATAAGAGTAGATATTATTAAAATAAATTAAATCTACTAATATATACCTATTGTTACCGGTAATACACATGTAATTAACCAAGTAAAAATCGGTAACAATTACCATTTGATTACCGGTTATACTCTTGCAACCATTAATGGTAGTTCTTGTACCCGTGATTAACAAAGAAGAAAAACTGTAGCAATTACCACATGTATTATACGGTAATACTATAGCCTTAAATGAAGCCAAAATCTGTAGAAACACATGTGAGTTACGGTAGTCCAGTAGCTTGTTATTAACTAAATAAACCTGTAACAAATTAATGGTAGGTCATGCTTAAAGTTAACAACAAAATCCTGTAGCAAATTAGCCTTTTATACACTAGTATTACTAGTCTATAATTAGCCTTGTAACTGCAGTAATACCTTTACAATTAAACAAACAAAAACTGGAATAATCACCTAGTAGCTAGTGGTAATATGTTAACTTTTAATTTTAAAAAAAAAAACTAGAACCAAACCACCACACAACTATACGTGAGTCATGTGCACATTCACCAAATGAAACTTGTAAAAGTTAACGGCAATATGGCTCACGATTAGCAACAGAAAAAAAACTGTAGTAATCCTTAGTAGTTAGTGTGGTGTGCATGTGTTGTTAATTGACACAAAATCTGTAGCAATTATTGAATCGGTAATGGTGGTATATTAGTCAATAATTAGCACTATGGAATTACCCTATATTTACGTGGAGCACATGTGCACCAGATTGACAAAATTTGAAGCATGACAAGATACATGCTGCCTATGCATGTAAATGGTGGTGCACTGTCATCTTGCATATTGTTGCAATAAAACAAAAAAAAAACGGTAGGTAGGGGTACTAAAGCAGCCGGTAGTATATATGAATATCCATTTGTCAAGTTGTATTTCACTAAATGTCATAAAAACTTTATGAGTCATCATTCCACATGTTATAGAATATATTGACAAAATAATACTAATCCAAACCAGCCTCCTTAGTTAAAAAGTATGATGTGCTTAGTTTTTGTAAATGCATAATTATATGAACTAGAGTTAAAAGCTAGCTCTAATCTACATCTATATACAAGATGTATTAGTCAATAATATGTCAAATTAAATCTACTAGCATATACCTGTTATTACCGGTAACACACTAGTTCTTAAGCAAACAAAAACCGATAGTAATCACACAATCGCAGTTAAACAAACAAAACAAAAATTCCATGGCAATCACCATATGCTTACGGTGACATCATGTGCCATAACCAAAATAAATCAGTAACAATTAACCGTAGTCATGTACTCTAATTTAGCAACAGAAACTAGTAGAAATTAACGGTAGTACTTGTATGCTTATAAACAAAACAAAAAAAATCTGTAACATATGCTCTTGGTATTACCGGTGGGGTATACGCCAATTAGCAAAGAAAGGTTATAGCAGCCCCTATACTTATAAGCGGCTAGCACATGGAGTTAATTAAATAACGTAATTTCTTGGCTACAACTGGTTGTAGCTAGGATGGCTACATCTAGGATAGTTTTGTAATTTAGAAAACAAGAAAAGGGATGTTTTGTAATTTAGAAAACTTGTGAAAGTGGTACGGGAGAGAGCACATCGGCGCAAGATTGCTTTCTTTTTTCTTTCTTGTTTCTCTTTTCAAGCGCGTGCCCAATGAATGTGTTTTTTTTTTTTAAGATTTTCTTTTTTTTCCTTATTACAAATTTTTTAAATTTTTGTAACTTTTAATATATAAATCTAAAATGAAAAAAAATTGTATCATTATTCACATAAATTCAAGCTCTTCAAAACAAGACCAGACATGTATATTTTTTGTCAACTTTGAAAAAAATTATTTTTATATGTATAGTGCACAAAACGTAAAAACAACTTGTACATATAGTCATACAAACATGTACAAATGTTCATTAAAACATGTACATCTATACGTAAAAACTTGTACATCATCGCATTAACTCGACAGATTTTTAGGGTTTGTGGTAGCGGGTTTATGGCCCTAAGCCCGCCACTGTAAACCTTAAAAATGTCTTCGACGTTTTTTAGCTATCCTAGGGTGGGTTTTGGGGGTTTTGGGGTAGGGTAATCTATTTGGAATTTGTTTCGTACTTTATATTGTAGCAACTGACTCGACAGGTTTTTAGGGTTTGTGGTAGCGGGTTTAGGGTCGTTAGACCCTAAACCCGCCACTGCAAACCCTAAAAATGCCTTCGACGTTTTAGCTATCCTAGGGTGGTTTTGGGGTAGGGTAATCTATTTGGAATTTGTTTCGTACTTTATATTGTAGCAACTAACTCGACAGGTTTTTTAAGGTTTGTGGTAGCGGGTTTAGGGTCGTTAGACCCTAACCCGCCACTGCGCAAACCCTAAAAATGCCTTCGACGTTTTAGCTATCCTAGGGTGGTTTTGGGGTGTTTTGGGGGTAGGGTAATCTATTTGGAATTTGTTTCGTACTTTATATTGTAGCAACTAACTCGACAGGTTTTTAGGGTTTGTGGTAGCGGGTTTAGGGTCGTTAGACCCTAAACCCGCCACTGCAAACCCTAAAAATGCCTTCGACGTTTTAGCTATCCTAGGGTGGTTTTGGGGTGTTTTGGGGGTAGGGTAATCTATTTGGAAATCGTTCTATACTTTACATTGTAGCAAGCCATTATATATTTTAATGTGAGAATGTACATATTTTAATGTGAGAATGTACATGTTTTAATGTGACGATGTACATGTTCAAATGTGAGAATGTACATGTTCTTTAATGAACATCTATACATATTTGTATGGCCATTTGTACAAGTTTTCTTCCTTATATGTACAGATTTTAATCGAAGGATGTACATATTTAATGATTCGTACAGATTTATATGACCACCTGTATGTTTTTAATGCGATTATGTACATGTTTTTACGTGTGGATGTACATGTTTTAATGAACATTTGTACATGTTTGTATGACCATCTGTACAAGTGTTTTTTACGTTCTGTACACTATACATGTAAAAATAATTTTTTTTAAAGTTGTCAAAATATATCCATGATTGGTCTTGTTTTGAAGAGTTTGAATTTAGGTGAATAATGATATAAGTTTTTTTCATTTTGGACTTATATATTAAAAGTTACAACAATTTAAAGTTTTTATGATAAAAAAAGAAAAAAAAATGAAAACAAAAAAATGAAGTAAACGGACTCCCGCAACCCAATCTAGATTGAATTTTTTATTTAACATACTAATTATCATGTCAGCACATATCAGCAGATGTAGCCATCTTACATACATCCACATGTAGCTAAGACCAGCTGTTAAATAAAATCTGGAGCATCTAATCAATCCCATTTCAGCCTTAGGTGGCGTGAGCATGTGGGTAATAAAGAACCAAAATCTGAATATGTTAATCAAAGAAATATATCCACTTAGCTAATCAAGAACTCTTGTCTTCCACCATGATCTTGAATGACTAATTTTCTAGTCTCATTACCGTATGCAAATAAGGAGAAGGAACACTAATTCAAATTTTAAAATTCAAAAGTATACCTATACCTAATCTTCCCACATTATTATGTTTCCATTAATATTGATTGGATAATTCCAAATCATGGAGCCGATTCATTTAGTCAAAAGAGTATATAGTCCTAACAATAATCAATTAATTAACTAAAGCTAATCATTAAGAATTAACAAATCAAATCTCATTCTCTACTTCTCATAACTCACGGCAAACACTCATTCCCAATCCTTGCAATTGCCGAATGGGTAAGCCCTCTTTTCCTCCTTTCTTTCTTATTTTTCCTTTCAAGATCTAAGCTCCATTAATGGAGTTTTAATGTCAATCTTCATTTTGTGATTAATTTCCTAGTTTTCTTGATCAAGACTTGAAGCAAAAATATTCCTGGCAACACTATATCAATTCGGTATCAAAATATGCTCCAAGAAGTGGCTTGAATCAACAATTAAACCAAGGAGCTTTCAAGGTTAACTTAAGGTATTTTTCATACATGAAAATCCTTAAGAAATTTTATTATACATGTCAGAAAATTTCTACACATTTAAACATGTTTACTTCATCAATTTTCATGAAGAGAATTTGGATCTTCATCCATCCTATCAAGGCCGAAAATTCAAGGTAAAAATACTTAAGGTAAATCTCTTGAAAACATCTTATAAATCTACTTAAGATCTTTGTTGAGATCTAACTCCTAAACCCCTTCCTTCTCATGTGTTAATACCGAAATTTAGAGCTACAATCTCCATTGAAGGAAGCTTGGGAAATTCAAGAGGAGTTCAAGTACTTAATCATCTTTATTAAGAGTAAGTTTATTGAGCTAATTATTAATGTTCTAAGCCTTGTTTAAGCTCATAAATTTTGTACAAAATTATGTACATCTCTTCAAATAATTAAGGCCGAAATTATTGAGGTTATTTACCAAGAAAAAAATAATTATAACTCTTAAGCTAAGGTTATTACCTTAAGGTATAATTTTATGTTAAAAAAATTTAATTATGAAGAGTTTATACTATGGCCGAAAATAAAAGAGTTTAATTGGTATATTACAAGCCTAATATGAGTATTAAGAGTGCTAGAAACATTTAGGTAGTTTAATAAAATATTTAAGTACATAAAATGAAAAGTTATAAGGTTATTTGGCAATTTGTAGAAGTTAATATAATTGTTTTACAAATTCTGAAAATTAATATGGGTATTTAGTAAATTATAAAAGTATATGGTTGTTTGGAAATTGTAAAAGTTAATGGGTTCAAATTATGATTACCGGAAATTATATGTGGTTATCTAGTAATTTATAAAGTTGTTGGTATAAAATATAAATACCGAAATAATAAGGTTGGTTTCGTAATTTAATAAGCAAAGGAAGTAAAACTAGGTAATATAATGTATTATGGTATATTAAGGAGTATAATACAAAGTTTATAAAATAATTGTGGTTGTAGTAAAAATGACCAAGGGATATAATATAAAGAATAAGTGGAAACAATTATGAGTATATAATTAAGGAAGTAGAAATATACTACAAGGTGAAAATTCATTATCACATGTGAATATCACATAAAATAATGAACTGTTGAACTATCTAGAGTCACTGTAAAATAACAGGGGGAAATAAAGAACTTACAGGATTAGTATATTACAAGTATTAGTTCTACAGTGACAGTACTGTAATGTTTAATGGATAGTTATATTAATATTACCCGGTATTGCTTGTAAATATAACAGCGTACGGGGAAGGACTGTTAAAGCGTGAATAGTCAAGCTAGCTGTTATCACGGTGAACGGTATGTTAATTGTGTGGTCTGAATGTCCTAAGGATTATCCTAAGGTCCAGACATTATGTGTTTAAATGTTTAAGAACGATATCTATGATTTTATGTGAATGGTATTGTATATGGTATTGCTTAAACTGTTGCGTTGTATCTTATACGCGAATGTCTTATGACTAAAAGTTTATACATCTAACAAAAAAAAAAGAGACTAACTGACCTTTAGGTATTATTGAACCTAACAAGGGTCAAATGTGATAGTCTTATTTCAAGTGTTGGTTATTATGTCACTGACAAAAAGGGCTAACTTATAAAGAGAGGAATCCAGATCGTTTCGACTTTCTGGTTGCGCATTGTGATCACTATGAGAGACTCAAGAAGTGAGTCACTCAAAATCCATCAGCCACATTCGGGGATGGCGGAATGCACTGCCGTTGGTGCACAGGTTCGACCGGATCGGTCAATATATAATTATCCAGGGCCATAAGGTCAGCTGGTAACGGTTCCTTGGAACCCAGTGGGACACATTGTCCATTTTCACAGGTTATTAAGGTTTGTCTTATCATGACACTTGAGATGGAAATTAATTGGAAAAGGTTAAATGATTGGTTTAAGGGATAGGAGCCAAGTGACTAACTAACAAGTTCAGTTGAATATACGTGTATCTTGTTTGATTATTGTTATGGTTTATTAATGTGTGATTACTGGTTATTGTTGTGTGGTTATTGTTGTGTGGTTATTAGCGTTGTGTACTATTGTACACTGGTGTTTACAGGTGGATTGTTATGTGTTTGTTAAGTGTTTACAGTTATTTTTGTTGTCATTATAAACCGGTATTTTATGTAATGAATCTAATATCAAGATGGCTAAAACGACTTAAGGAGTCCAAATGATTTAAGACTACATTTAGCATACCAGCATTTCGATTGCTGAGCCCTTCAATGGGCCAAACATTCCAGGTTATTGAAGAAGACTCAAGCCGGAGTGCGGGACACGGGGGTAGCTGATGTATTGCAGCAACACCTTTGGTTTATTTTGAATTGTAATTAAAAGATTGTTGTGTTTCAGTTAGCTGCTCATTTAGCTGGAATTGGTTTGTAATAATTAGGAGTGCTCAGTATCTGTTCATCACAGCGTTAGAAGTTGTAATGTTGGAAAGAGTAAGGATGCCTTGTTACTCACAAGGGTGAGTGACGGCGTGTAACACCAAGGTTAGATAGTTTTATTTTCCGCTGCGATTTGCTATTTATTATGCTACGAGTTATGACGTCATCACATGTTTAAGATTAGGGGTGTTACAAAAATAGCTTGACCACTATCTTTAGAATGTTGAATAATGATATTATTGTGTATTTGGAATGAAGTATAATGCTTTAATTCATTCTATAATGTATCTTCGGGACTTTCAGGCCTTAAGGGCCTTTATGGGAACTCCCGAGTCATTTGTATTTTTATTCCATTTTTTTTGATGAAGTCCTGCGTTCCAAGGGTCATATAACGATCCTTGATTATCTTCATATGATGTTTATGATTTATATAACTTGTCTACTTAAGGTTGGGCTTTAACGCACGTTTTTGACCTTAAGGAGTTTAGGTGCGTTTTAACACCCAAGTGTTTATATACTTTTATTGGGGTTTAATAATCCCCTAAATAATATATTTTACCATTATTTATTTATTTAAATGTTAGGGGTATTTCAGTCTACCCCCTTAAAAGGACTTCGTCCCGAAGTCATAACTTATACTTGTTCATCCTATGGAATCAAGTTCCTTATAACTACTCCTTGTATAAGTGTCAATAATATATTGACAATTCTACGTTCCATCTGTAATCTAAGTGTATGCATCTCATATAAACATATTCTTACTCATGATAATCAACGTAATCACAGCATAGATAGCTTAATAATTAGTGTAAAGCAATAAGTATACTCTTTAATTAATTATCCCAGTGTTACATAGAACACTCAGTGTTACATAGAACACTCAACAACCATACAAGTGTACACAACATAACCACCCAAACAATTGCACACATGCGCAAGAAACAATCACAAACAACCAAACACAACCAAGATAGACTGCAGATATGCAAGTCGCATGTGGTGCTCTACCCCCCTTAAAAAGGGTTACGCCCACGTACCCCCACAAGTATACACAACTAAGAGAAAAGTGTCGGATATTTGTCTCGCATGGAGTCTTCTAACTCCCATGTCGCCTCCTCGACGTCGTGGTTTGACCACAAAACCTTAACCATTCTAATGGTCTTGTTCCTGGTTTCTCTAGTCTTGGAGTCTAAGATGTGAATCGGGGTCTCCTCGTATCGAAGTGTAGGATCTAGCTCTAGAGTCTCGGGCTCTAAGATATGCGATGGATGAGGCACATACTGCTTAAGCTGTGAAATGTGGAATATGTTGTGCACTCTCCCAAGCTCAATAGGTAAATCTAACCTGTAAGCTAATGGGCCCACACGCTCCGTAATGAGATACGATCCTACATATTTCGGGCTCAGCTTGCCCTTCTGCCCAAACCTAAAAACTCCCTTCATAGGCGAGACTCTGAGGAAGACTCGATCGCCTACTGCGAACTCGAGGTCTCTCCTACGGACATCAGCATATGATTTCTGTCTGTCCTGGGCTATCTTCATATTTTTGCGTATCTGCATAATGTCTTCTTTCATCTGGTCTAAGTACTCTGGCCCTAAGATGATATTCTCACTGGGCTCATCCCAACATAGTGGTGTCCTACATGGTCTGCCGTACAGTGCCTGAAATGGTGGCATCTGAATGGATGCATGATAACTGTTGTTGTAGGCAAACTTGATCAGATGTAGTCTATCTATCCAGCTTTCCTGGAAGTCTAAGGCACAAGCTCTGAGCATGTCCTCCAAGGTTTGAATCGTTCTTTCACTCTGGCCATCTGTCTGTGGATGAAAGGCAGTACTTAGCTTCAGCTTCGTACCCAATGCCTCCTGAACCTGCTGCCAGAATCTGGAAACAAACCTTGAATCTCTATCTGACACTATAGACTGTGGTACACCGTGGTATCTGATGATCTCTCTCTGGAAGAGGTCCCCCAGCTTTGGGACTTTCCAAGTGTCCTTGATAGGAATGAACTTAGCTACCTTCGTCAGTCTGTCGATGATGACCCATATCATGTTAGCACCTCCTCTACTCGGTGGAAGACCTACTACAAAGTCCGTGGATATATCCTCGAACTTCCAATATGGAATGGGCATCGGTTGTACTAAACCGCCAGGTCTTCGGTGCTCAAATTTCACCTTCTGACATGTCATACATCTTGCCACAAATTCTGCAACATCCTTTTTCATACCACTCCACCAGAAATGTAATTTCAAATCCTTATACATCTTCGACGACCCTGGGTGTACTGATAATGATGAGCAATGAGCTTCCTGTAGTATCTTTTCCTTCAAGTCTGGGCTGGACTCTGGAATGCATAAACGGCCATTCAGTCTGATCAACCCGTCTTCACTAAGTACAAAGTCATATTTCTGCCTCTCAAAGATACCGTTAGTCAACTGCTGTCGGATAGTCTTCATGTACTGGTCATTAGTCTGAGCACAACGTACCTCCTCGATAAGATCGTTGTCTCCTGTCATGGCAAATAAAGAATGAGCTCTACGGCTCAGGGCGTCAGCAACTACATTTGCTTTACCCTCCTTGTACCTGAGGTCGATGTCATAGTCCTTCAAAAACTCGACCCATCGCCTCTGTCTCATGTTCAGCTCTTTCTGTGTGAATAAATGTTGAAGGCTATTGTGGTCTGAGTAAACTATTACCGTGACTCCATAAAGGTAGTGTCACCAGATCTTTAGTGCAAAAACAACTGCTCCCAGTTCTAGATCATGAGTCGGGTAGTTCTCTTCATGTTTCTTCAACTGTCGTGATGCATAAGCAACAACTTTTCCATTCTGCATAAGTACACACCCAATCCCTGTGCCTGAGGCATCGCAATAAACTTCGAATCCATCGGTTCCCTCTGGAATGGTGAGTATCGGTGCCGACGTCAGTAGATCCTTCAGTTTCTGAAAGGATTGTTCACAATCTGCTGTCCATACAAATGGAGAATCTTTCTTCGTCAGGTTAGTCATCGGTTTCGCTAATTTGGAGAAATCTTGTACAAATCGTCTGTAGTAACCAGCTAATCCCAAGAAACTACGGATATCTGTCACTGTCTTTGGTCTTGGCCAAGTCTTAACTGCCTCAATCTTCGCGGGGTCTACAGATATTCCGCTGGCTGATATTACATGCCCTAGAAAGGATACACTGTCTAACCAGAAATCGCATTTTCAAAGCTTGGCATACAATTGATTCTCCCTCATGGTTTGCAAAACTTGCCTCAGATGCACCTCGTGCTCGTCCTTAGTCTTAGAATATACTTTTGGAATACTGCGATATGAACCTGTCTTGCCCCTCGGGCTCTTCAGGAGTAATCTATGCTCTGCGCAATGCAGTCGTCCCTTGTATTTCTGCAGCCAATCCATGCCCATAATGATGTCAAACCCTAAACTATCCAGCTCAATTAAGTCTGCATGAAACTCTTCATCCATGATGTTAATCTGAACTCCCTTGTGTAGTTTCGTGCACCTCACTCTTTCCTTCGTCGGTAATGTGACTAGGAAATCTGAGAGAGGTTCAGGGGTTGTCTCCAACTTCCTTGCTGATGTAGAGGATATAAAGGAGTGAGACGCTCCTGAATCGAACAGTAACGATGCACTCACGCCATTTACCGTAAAGGTCCCCATGATAACATTCCCCTTTTCCTTAGCCTCGGTCTTATCCAATATATTTAGCGCTGCTTCTTCATTAAACTCGAGGCCTGGGGTTAACAATTTGTAAGATAGTGCATGACTCAAAATAGTAAAATGTCATTCATTAATCCAGTGATTCTCATATACAAACTTCATGATACGTCAATACTGTCTAAATGTCAAGTTTAACCGTCCAGGTTTTAGATGGGTAATGTTTACAAAGGTTGACGGGGCTGTGTTCAACTTAATACTCTTGATCCCATGGTAAACTAGTCTTGATTCTCCACCAAATATCAATACGTCTCCTGGCTTCAAAATAATTTTACTCGCCTTATCCATCCTCTTTGTTCACCATATAAAAACTCAGCATCGTCTCCTATGGAGAATGATACAACCGGTATCCCTTGGGTATTTGACTCCGAGGTCTCATCTCGGTCCTGGTGTAATCCCAGTTTTCCCCCTTTTTCATACAAGTTTGCTATACAAATGTCGGCCTTCATATGTGGAATGGGGTTGGTTTCTAATTGTTGTGCAATCCTGACCGCTTCTGCCACCAAGGTTTGAAAACTTTCGGGTATCCTAGGAACTCGTGCCCCATCTACTTTTATAACCTCACTATACAACCTAGTTTGTGGATCCCAATTCTTACCCATACATATCATATACAATTTAAGTTTTGATCCACTACTGTATCCTGGATTATAAAATCCCCCAAGGCCTATTCCCAAGGTTCTACATTCATTTACAATGGCTATTTGTTCATCTAAATTCAGATATTGTTTTAGTAGGATCATGCCGGGTCGAAGCACTTGGCATTCTTTCTCTGGATATTCTCGACCTTCGCTCATAGGCTCAGGTGATCTCGGTCTCATAGGTATAGGATAATAAATGTCGAAACAACCTATTAGGTGAGAGATTTCCTAAATTAGGTCTCCCCAAATTTTATTTCACACAAAAACACATACAAGTCATATTGACTGAACAATTGTAACATACATTCATAGCATCATGCTCTAGATCTAAGTTCTAGGCTTACCGGTCTCGCGCTGAGCACTAGCCTCAGCGCCTGATGTTCCCACTGTATACAAGGTGTTCCTACTCGGAACTATCTCCTTCCCCTTCTGACTCCCGGATGAGGATGGCTGTCCTCCCGGTCCCCTAGTATAGGTGTTAGTCTGAGGTGCCTGACCTCCTCTGGGTCCTCCAGTCTCTGTAGCTGGTGGTCTCTGTGAACCCTTCGCTCCCTTGTACACTCGGCTTGTTGGGTTGGAGAAACACTCGTACTCTCGGTGGCCATCCTTTTTGCAGTAGCGGCACTCCACCTTCCTGCCCTAGCAGTCAACTCTTGGGTGATCACCTCCACAATGCTTACAATAGTAGTGGCGCTGGGTTGGCTTATTGCCCACTGTTCATGCAACATGGTTTAGAAGGGTATATTTGATGAATGTTTGGTTAGATGAGGAATGGGTATCCTTACCCCTAGGTGGCGCCGATCTCAGCGGCTGTGCATCGATGGCTGGGCCGGTCAGACGAGGGACCTGCTCATTCGTCTTCTAACCTTGGAAGTCCTTCCGCCCCTTTTTCTTGTCAAAGAATCTCCTGTTGCAGGTTTAGATTAGTGACCAAACTAAATGTAGGCAATATATAGGTATTTCTCCTTAAGTAAAGGTTTCTTACTTCCCCTTCTTGTAAAATCCGCCAGATGTGGCTTCCCCTCCTTCTTGTCCCTCAGTATTCTTCCTCTTCTTACCCTGGGCTTCCTCCCGGGACTGTAACATTAATTCAGTTGCTGATGCTGCGTCGTAACACTCTTGAATGGTAGTAAAACGAATTGCTCCCATGGCACTCTGGATGCGAAACTGTAACCCTCCCCTGAATTTCTGAATCTTCACAACATCGGAGTAGTCGACCCCTGGAATGAAGTCTAGCAGGCTGATAAACCGTGCGTAGTACTGGTCGACCGTTTGGCTCCCCTGGATTACGGTCTCAAACTCTTGCCTTTTTCTTTGCTTCAAGTGTTCGGGGTAGTACTTTGCCCGTAACACATCTACGAACGCCGTCCACCCGAAGTCTGGTGTAGCTCTATGGTGATCCTCCACTGACCGCCACCAAGTATCCGCTGCATCCTTTAAGTTATATGCGGCGATGTCGACCTGCTGATTCTCCAGAACCCGAACGGCCCTGAAAGCTTTTTGGTGTTCTACGACAAACTTCTCCAATGCGGCGGGGTCTGGTTCCCCTGAGTAAGTCGGTACTTTTGCATCAGCAACACTCTTCAACCAATTGGTCTCTCTGGGCTGTGGCAGGGCTGGTATGGATCCCGCAACTTGGGCTCCTAGTTGAGTGGCGAAGGCTGTCATGACCTCTGCTAGGCCTGGTATATCTGGGACATCAGCTGGTGCAGTTCCACCTCGTCCTCCACTGCCTCCTCCACGTGATCTTCCGACTCCAGACATCTATAGTATAGTACACTATTATCACTACTCGGTGCTACACCGTAATACACACACAATCACGAACATGTAATAAAGCTAACTGCTAGCAGTAAGATATATCCCTAGGGTTTTTCTTTCTAAGTCCCGAATCCTCACAGACGTTTCCCGTTATCCCAATATTCCTATGCTCATTGTTCTTGACTCAGTATCCTTCATCAGAGCGGTACTCCGCTCTGATACCACTTTTTGTAACACCTCTACTCCTAACCTATAATAAACGTCGCATGTCGTAATAAAATAAATAACGTCGCAGCGGTAAATAAAACTATCTAACCTTGATGTTACACGCCGTTACTCACCCTTGTGAGTAACAAGACATCCTTCTCCATCCAACAACCTTAACATCTTACGCTGTGATGAACGAATACTGATCACTCTAATTATTACAGACCAAGTTCAAACTAGATGAGCAACTAAAGGAAATACAACAACCTACAAATATAGTACATAGCAAAACAACAAAGTGTTTATTAAAACACAACAGCTACCCTGTTCCCCGTACTCCGGCTTGTGTAATCTTCAGTGACCTGAAATGTTTGGCCCAATGAAAGGCTCAGCAAACTATGCTGGTATGCTAAATGTAGTCCTAAGTCTTCTAGATTCCTTAAGTCGTTTTAGCCGTCTTGATATTAGATTCATTACAGATAATCCGGTTTACAAGGATAATAGGAATACAGTAAACACTGAACAATCGCATCACAATACCTTGCAAACATTAGTGCATAATAATACACATCAACCAATAATCAATACCAACAACCATCAGTCACCAAACAAGGTAAATATACCTAAACAACTGTTCTTGTTAGTAAATCATCTGGCCCTTATCTTTTAAAACCAACCACTTAACTTTTCCAATTAATCTCACCTCAGGCGTCATGTCAAGACAACCTTAATAATCCTTGATAATGGACAGTGTGTCCCCTGGGTCCCAATGGAACCGTTACCAGCTGACCTAATGGCCCTGGATAATAATATATACATTGACCGATCCGGTCGAACCTGTGCACCAACGGCAGTGCCTTCCGCCATCCCCGAATGTGGCTGATGGATTTCCTTTGAGTGACTCCCCATTGAAGTCTCTCGTAGTGATCACAATGCGCAACCAGAAAGTCGAAACAATCCGGATTCCTCTCTTTACAAGTTAGCCCTTTTGTCAGTGACATATTAACCAATCCTTGAGTTATGACTATAACAATTGACATCCAGTTAGGTTCAATAATACCTTTAGGTCAGTTAGTCTTGATCCAGTTTGGATGTATAAACTTCTAGTCAAAAGACGTTTGCGTAAAATAAAATACCACAAAGTTGAGCAATACAGTATACAATATCATTCACATAAAATCACAGATATCGCTCTTAAACAATTAACACAAAATGTCTGGTCCTTAGGATAATCCTTAGGACATTCAGACCACACAATTAACATACCGTTCACCGGGACAACAGCTAGCTTGACAATTCCTGCTCTAGTAATTCTTTCCGTTCGCTGTTGTTCATACATGCAATAACGTATATTTATTAATATGACTGTCCACTAAATATTACAGTACAGTCACCGTAGAGTTTATTCTCGTTGTATACTAACTCTGTATGTTATCTGTTTTCCCCGGTTATTTAAACAGTGGCTCTAGAAACCCTAACAGTTCATTATTTTATGTGAAGTTCACATGTGATAATGAATTATCATTATACGATATAACCTTATTTATTAATTAAACACTCATGATTATTCTCACTTATCATTTATATCATATCATTTAGTTTTTCTTGTTATAACCACTTTTATTTTATAAACTTTATATTATATTTCATAATATGCCATAATACATTATATTACATAATCTTAATTCTATTCTTTATTAAATTACAATACCATCATAATAATTCGGTATTTATATCTTGTACCCAACAACTTTTATAAATTAACAAATAACCATATAACTTCTTTAATTTACTAATTAACCATACCAATTTTCGGTAATTACATTTTGATCCCACTAACTTTCGCAAATTACTATATAACCATTTATAGTTTCGTTTTTTGTAAACAACTTTCCATTATTCACAAATCAACCCTAAAACTTTATATAAGTTACATATTTACTTATAAACTATAGTTTAAATATTTAATTTCTCCCAAATACCAAAAGACCCTTATTCTTTGTAAATTGTATATTCGCCCCTAACTAAATTCGGTTTTCCATTTATATTCTCATAAATTACATATTCACCCCAAAACTTTTATAAACTTAATATTTTATGTCGTAAATCATTTTAACCCAAAGTTTTTAGTCAACACTTTGACCAAGACTTAATTTCATAATTAACACTTCAATATACCCATTAAATCATATATGATTCGGTTTTACACCAAACTTCCCATAAATTACAAAATAGTCCCAAAACTTATTAAATGTTATCCTTAACTCTTAAACACTTATTTAAATTCACCAAAATTCATAATATTAATTCCTATCTTATATTATACTATAAATATAGCAAATGAACCATTTAATTCTCGGCAATTAAATAAAACACCTCAAACTTTTCAAAATTCACATTTTAACCACATAACTTTATAAACTAGCCATTTAAATACTTGTAGCTATTTTTAATGTTCCAAAAATTTATAAAATAAGTTATTACACTTATATGTATTTCAAAATTCACCAAATCTCTTGTATTGCTCTCGGCTTCAATTAAATTCTACCATATGGTTTTAAAACTTGATTTAAACTTTATAATATGTATATATAAATGTATATAAGCCATATAACACTCCTAAAAATTATGCTAATGACTTAGAATGATTATAAACCAAAAATAGAACATAAAATTCCTAGACTATTCGGTTTCAATATCTATGTAACATAATTAATTTTTGTGACACAAAAATATACCTTAAGGTAACAACCTTACCTTATATGTTATAAATTATTTTCTTGACAATATAACCCATAGTTTTCAGTCTTAATTTATTTAAGGGTTATATAAAAATTTTATAACAAAGTTTGAAGCTTAAATCAAACTTAAACTTAATAAACTTTGTTTATATAAACTTACCCTTAAATCAAGACAATTCTTGTGCTTGATTCTTCCTTGAATTTCCAAGCTCTCCAATGTTATCTTGATGAAGATATTTCGAACTCCTTGTACATATGTAGAAGATCTATTTGTTTGACTTCTAACAAGAGTTTATAAATATTATTTGTAGTAATTTTACAAGAGTTTACCATAGGAATTTTACAAGGTATTTTTGATACACCTTGAGATGATTGAAGATCCAAGTTTCCTTCATGAAATAATGAAGAGAATATGGATTTAGGAGGTATAATTTTTGGACATATAGGAGTAAATTGTCTAGGGTTTTCAAACATGAAAATACCTTAGATTAACCTTGATTACTCCTTGAATTGATGTTGAATCAAGACAACTCCTTGGAGTACAAATTGTTGGTGAATTCTTGTATGGTTGATAGGATTATTCTTGCTTCAAGACTTGATAGAATTAACTAGGAAATAACATTAAAATGGTGTTAGGAACTAATACACCATTAATGGAGTTTATTAGCATTTAGGAATCAATGTAGGAAATGAAGAAAAGAGAGCACAAGAGGAGACACTTACCAACCGTGAATGAGATATGGCAAGGGAAATGGAAGCTCACGTTGAGCTTTAGTAGAAGAGAATGAAGGTAATTAGAATTTGATTAATATTGTTTAATTATCATTATTCTATGTCTTTGTCTATGTTTATTTGCTTACTTAATTTAGACTTGAAAAATCTGATTACAAAAGCCTTCCTAATCAACTTGTTCTTACAGTAATGGAGGTCATTAATTGGATGATGACTAAGTCTATGTCATAGGTAATTGATCAAGGTACTTAATTAACATTTCATTAGCTTCATTATTGCATTAACATTGTCTCTTTCTGCAGGTGTGCTTGGCTGGGTGGAGCACTTAATGGAGTTACACATCTCCCACTAATGTAAATCAATCGGCTACAAGGGGTGGTAGTCATTTAGTTAGAATACTTAATGTTATTAGACAATAGCTTAGGATATATTAGCTTGATTAATTAAGTTAACTTGTCTTATCCAAGCAGGTGGTGCTGATCGACATTATGGAGCAATCACAGCTCTAAGTGCTGTAGGTTTACAGTAATGGTAAGCTTAAATGGTTAGATTTTGTTTTGTTAATTTATAACACGACAAATAGAAGTTAGGTACTTGTCCTTTGGAGTTAATTAGTGGTCAATCAAGCACTCCACTAGCAGATTTTAATCGGCTAACACATGCCCAATTATTAACTTGTTTAGTTGTTAAGTAGCCTAGTGAAGTATGACCAGATCTTGCAACTTATCTCTTTATTCCTAGTTAAGCTAATGTTTGTGCTTTTATTGCAGGTAACCGATGGAGAGGGCTCCAATTAAACGTCATGTTGATACCTTACCATTTAATTTAGGTAGGAATGAGTCATCATGTAATATGACATGTTTTTGAATTAAAACTAGCCAAATATGGCCTTAAAACTCGCCCAACATGGAGATAAATTGGGACTGATTTTTCATTTGATTTTTTTACACTATATTGTACTAAGACCTTACTAATATGTGTAATAGGTTCCAGCATTTAATTGGTACATTTTTATTATGGTAAAAGATGAAAGTTTTAAGGTAAAAATGCTGATTTTAGGTACCTTTTTGTCCTAAAAATTGCCCCCATTTATACTATGAGTGTAGTACTGCCATCAATTGATTTATATGTTAATTTTATCCACTTTTAAGTTTACCAACTCGTGGCTCCTCAAAAACTTCAAGGCGATTGCGTAAAATGCATTTTTGTGACACCCGAAGGTGCGTTTTTGTGCTTTAAGGAATTTCCTATGAAATAATTAGTCGCTATGTGTTCTAAGTGTTTATTGACATTGTTTATAGTCAATAATAATATGTTAAGGTGTTACATTGAGTTATATGGGGTTATACCAACTCAGAATGCAACTCACGGGCTAACCGGGCAAAAAGGAGCGCTAAGAAATCCTCCCGAGTACTTGTTTATTTTTTTTGAGAAATAGCTGGAACACTATCTTTAGAATGTTGAATAATGATGTTATAGTGTATTTGGAATGAAGTATAATGCTTTACTTCATTCTATAATGTATCTTCGGGACTTTCGGGCCTTAAGGGCCTTTATGGGAACTCCCGAGTGATTTGTATTTTTATTCCATTTTTTTGATGAAGTCCTACGTTCCAAGGGTCATATAACGATCCTTGATTATCTTCATATGATGTTTATGATTTATATAACTTGTCTACTTAAGGTCGGGCTTTAACGCACGTTTTTGACCTTAAGGAGTTTAGGTGCGTTTTAACACCCCAAGTGTTTATATACTTTTATTAGGGTTTAATAATCCCCTAAATAATATATTTTACCATTATTTATTTATTTAAATGTTAGGGGTATTTCGGTCTACCCCCCTTAAAAGGACTTCGTCCCAAAGTCATAACTTATACTTGTTAATCTTATGGAATCAAGTTCCTTATAACTACTCCTTGTATAAGTGTCAATAATATATTGTCAATTCTACGTTCCATCTGTAATCTAAGTGTGTGCATCTCATACAAACATATTCTTACTCATGATAATCAACGTAATCACAGCATAGATACCTTAATAATTAGTGTAAAGCAATAAGTATACTCTTTAATTAATTATCCCAGTGTTACATAGAACACTCAGTGTTACATAGAACACTCAACAACCATACAAGTGTACACAACAACCACCCAAACAATTGCACACATGCGCAAGAAACAATCACAAACAACCAAACACAACCAAGATAGACTGCAGATATGCAAGTCGCATGTGGTGCTCTACCCCCCTTAAAAAGGGTTACGCCCACGTACCCCCACAAGTATACACAACTAAGAGAAAACTGTCGGATACTTGTCTCGCATGGAGTCTTCTAACTCCCATGTCGCCTCCTTGACGTCGTGGTTTGACCACAAAACCTTAACCATTCTAATGGTCTTGTTCCTGGTTTCTCTAGTCTTGGAGTCTAAGATGCGAATCGGGGTCTCCTCGTATCGAAGTGTAGGATCTAGCTCGAGAGTCTCGGGCTCTAAGATATGCGATGGATGAGGCACATACTGCTTAAGCTGTGCAATGTGGAATACGTTGTGCACTCTCCCAAGCTCAATAGGTAAATCTAACCTGTAAGCTAATGGGCCCACTCGCTCCGTAATGAGATACGGTCCTACATATTTCGGGCTCAGCTTGCCCTTCTGCCCAAACCTAAAAACTCCCTTCATAGGCGAGACTCTGAGGAAGACTCGATCGCCTACTGCGAACTCGAGGTCTCTCCTACGGACATCAGCATATGATTTCTGTCTGTCTTGGGCTATCTTCATATTTTTGGGTATCTGCACAATGCCTTCTTTCATCTGGTCTAAGTACTCTGGCCCTAAGATGATATTCTCACTGGGCTCATCCCAACATAGTGGTGTCCTACATGGTCTGCCGTACAGTGCCTGAAATGGTGGCATCTGAATGGATGCATGATAATTGTTGTTGTAGGCAAACTCGATCAGTTGTAGTCTATCTATCCAGCTTTCCTGGAAGTCTAAGGCACAAGCTCTGAGCATATCCTCCAAGGTTTGAATCGTTCTTTCACTCTGGCCATCTGTCTGTGGATGAAAGGCAGTACTTAGCTTCCGCTTCGTACACAATGCCTCCTGAACCTGCTGGCAGAATCTGGAAACAAACCTTGAATCTCTATCTGGCATTATAGACTTTGGTACACCGTGGTATCTGATGACCTCTCTCTGGAAGAGGTCCGCCAGCTTTGGGACATTCCAAGTGTCCTTGATAGGAATGAACTTAGCTACCTTCGTCAGTCTGTCGACGATGACCCATATCATGTTAGCACCTCCTCTACTCGGTGGAAGACCTACTACAAAGTCCATGGATATATCCTCGAACTTCCAATATGGAATGGGCATCGGCTATACTAAACCGCCCGGTCTCCGGTGCTCAAATTTCACCTTCTGACATGTCATACATCTTGCCACAAATTCTGCAACATCCTTTTTCATACCACTCCACCAGAAATATAATTTCAAATCCTTATACATCTTCGATGACCCTGGGTGTACTGATAATGATGAGCAATGAGCTTCCTGTAGTATCTTTTCCTTCAAGTCTGGGCTGGACTCTGGAATGCATAAACGGCCATTCAGTCTGATCAACCCGTCTTCACTAAGTAAAAAGTCATATTTCTGCCTCTCAAAGATACCGTCAGTCTACTGTTGTCGGATAGTCTTCATGTACTGGTCATTAGTCTGAGCACAACGTACCTCCTCGATAAGGTCGTTGTCTCCTATCATGGCAAATAAAGAATGAGCTCTACGGCTCAGGGCGTCAGCAACTACATTTGCTTTACCCTCCTTGTACCTGAGGTTGATGTCGTAGTCCTTCAAAAACTCGACCCATCGCCTCTGTCTCATGTTCAGCTCTTTCTGTGTGAATAAATGTTGAAGGCTTTTGTGGTCTGAGTAAACTATTACTGTGACTCCATAAAGGTAGTGTCGCCAGATCTTTAGTGCAAAAACAACTACTCCCAGTTCTAGATCATGAGTCGGGTAGTTCTCTTCATGTTTCTTCAACTATCATGATGCATAAGCAACAACTTTCTGCATAAGTACACACCCAATCCCTGTGCCTGAGGCATCGCAATAAACTTCGAATTCGTCGGTTCCCTCTGGAATAGTGTGTATCGGTGCCGACGTCAGTAGATCCTTTAGTTTCTGAAAGGATTGTTCACAATCTGCTGTCCATACAAATGGAGAATCTTTCTTCGTCAGGTTAGTCATCGGTTTCGCTAATTTGGAGAAATCCTGTACAAATCGTCTGTAGTAACCAGCTAATCCCAAGAAACTATGGATATCTGTCACTGTCTTTGGTCTTGGCCAAGTCTTAACTGCCTCAATCTTCGCGGGGTCTACAGATATTCCGCTGGCTCATATTACATGCCCTAGAAAGGATACACTGTCTAACCAAAAATCGCATTTTGAAAGCATGGCATACAATTGATTCTCCCTCATGGTTTGCAAAACTTGCCTCAGATGCACCTCGTGCCCATCCTTAGTCTTAGAATATACCAGAATGTCATCGATGAATACAACCACTGATGAGTCCAACTGCTCCCTGAACAACCGGTTCATAAGATCCATGAATATAGCTGGGGCGTTTGACAATCCAAATGGCATAACTGTGAACTCGTAGTGTCCATAGCGCGTTCGAAAGGCTGTCTTCTCAATGTCTTCTCAATGTCTTCGTCAGCTATCCGTATCTGGTGGTATCCTGATCTCAGATCAATCTTCGAGAAAACTTTAGCACCTCTTAACTGGTCAAATAGATCGTCAATCCGTGGTAACGGGTACTTATTCTGCAATGTGACTGCATTAAGCTCCCTGTAGTCGATGCATAGTCACATGCTACCATCCTTCTTTTTCACAAACAACAATGGTGCTCCCCATGGTGATGCACTCGGTCTGATGTAGCCTTTGTAAAGCAGATCTTCTTACTGAATCTTCAGCTCTTTCATTTCTGCTGGTGCCATTCTGTAAGGTGCCTTAGCAATAGGTCCTGTGCCTGGTACTAAGTCGATGGAGAACTCCACTTCTCTCTTAGGTGGCATCCCTAGTAATTCTTCTGGAAATAGATCAGGAAAGTCTGAGACAAGTGGTATGTCTGTCTGTGTTTTCTCTTCTTGCCTCAAATCCTGGACATAGCACAAATAGATTGGCTGTCCCTTCTTCATCTTTTTCATCAATGTGATAGCAGATACCAGCTTGAAGGTAGGTTCTTTTGGAATACTACGATATGAAACTGTCTTGCCCCTCGGGCTCTTCAGGAGTAATCTATGCTCTGTGCAATGCAGTCGTCCCTTGTATTTCTGCAGCCAATCCATGCCCATAATGACGTCAAACCCTAAACTATCCAGCTCAATTAAGTCTGCGTGAAACTCTTCATCCATGATGTTAATCTGAACTCCCTTGTGTAGTTTCGTGCACCTCACTCTTTCCTTCGTTGGTAATGTGACTAGGAAATCTGAGAGAGGTTCAGGGGTTGTCTCCAACTTCCTTGCTGATGTAGAGGATATAAAGGAGTGAGACGCTCCTGAATCGAACAGTAACAATGCACTCACGCCATTTACCGTAAAGGTCCCCATGATAACATTCCCCTTTTCCTTGGCCTCGGTCTTGTCCAATATATTCAGCACTGCTCCTTCAATAAACTCGAGGTCTGGGGTTAACAATTTGTAAGATAGTGCATGACTCAAAATAGTAAAATTCCATTCATTAATCCAGTGATTCTCATATACAAACTTCATGATACGTCAATACTGTCTAAATGTCAAGTTTAACCGTCCAGGTTTTAGATGGGTAGTGTTTACTAAGGTTGACGGGGCTGTGTTCAACTTAATACTCTTGATCCCATGGTAAACTAGTCTTGATTCTCCATCAAATATCAATACGTCTCCTGGCTTCAAAATAATTTTACTCGCCTTATCCATCCTCTTCTGTTCACCATATAAAAACTCAGCATCGTCTCCTATGGAGAATGATACAACCGGTATCCCTTGGGTAATTGACTCCGAGGTCTCATCTCGGTCCTGGTGTAATCCCAGTTTTCCCCCTTTTTCATAAAAGTTTGCTATACAAATGTAGGCCTTCATGTGTGGAATGGGGTTGGTTTCTAATTGTTGTGCAATCCTGACCGCTTCTGCCACCAAGGTTTGAAAACTTTCGGGTATCCTAGGAACTCGTGCCCCATCTACTTTTCTAACCTCACTATACAACCTAGATTATAAAATCCCCCAAGGCCTATTCCCAAGGTTCTACATTCATTTACAATGGCTATTTGTTCATCTAAATTCAGATATTGTTTGAGTAGGATCATGCCGGGTCGAAGCACTTGGCATTCTTTCTCTGGATATTCTCGACCTTCACTCATAGGCTCAGGTGATCTCGGTCTCATAGGTATAGGATAACAAATGTCGAAACAACCTATTAGGTGAGAGATTTCCTAAATTAGGTCTCCCCAAATTTTATTTCACACAAAAACACATACAAGTCTTATTGACTGAACAACTGTAACAAACATTCATAGCATCATGCTCTAGATCTAAGTTTTAGGCTTACCGGTCTCGCGCTGAGCACTAGCCTCAGCGCCTGATGTTCCCACTGTATACAAGGTGTTCCTACTCGGAACTATCTCCTTCCCCTTCTGACTCCCGGATGAGGATGGCTGTCCTCCCGGTCCCCTAGTATAGGTGTTAGTCTGAGGTGCCTGACCTCCTCTGGGTCCTCCAGTCTCTGCAGCTGGTGGTCTCTGTGAACCCTTCGCTCCCTTGTACACTCGGCTTGTTGGGTTGGAGAAACACTCGTACTCCCGGTGGCCATCCTTTTTGCAGTAGCGGCACTCCACCTTCCTGACCTGGCAGTCTACTCCTGGGTGATCACCTCCACAACGCTTACAGTAGTAGTGGCACTGGGTTGGCTTATTGCCCGTTGTTCATGCAACATGGTTTAGAAGGGTATAGTTAATGAATGTTTGGTTAGATGAGGAATGGGTATCCTTACCCCTAGGTGGTGCCGATCTCAGCGGCTGTGCATCGATGGCTGGGCCGGTCAGATGAGGGACCTGCTCCTTCGTCTTCTGACCTTGGAAGTCCTTCCGCCCTTTTTCTTGTCAAAGAATCTCCTGTTGCAGGTTTAGATTAGTGACCAAACTAAATGTAGACAATATATAGGTATTTCTCCTTAAGTAAAGGTTTCTTACTTCCCCTTCTTGTAAACTCCGCCAGATGTGGCTTCCCCTCCTTCTTGTGTAACACCCCATCCAACAACAAACACATAATAACAATCTGCAGCGGATATCCAACTCAACACATTACTTATTCCAATGGTGTTACACGCCGTTAACCACCTACGGGCTAACAAGGCTAATATATGTAACATTTGTATCGGTCTGATGGACTAGATTCCCGAGCAACTACACATTACAATCCTCGTTCCATCTTCAACATTTATTATATACATACACTCCCTCTGTACCGAGTACTTACAAACTGGTGCCGACAACAATTTCGGTCTTACTACGCCTATCATATTCATGCCATTTAGATGGCTACCCATGTATAACATCTGCCCCGTCCTACTCTCGAACGGCTTCCAGCTCTCCGTACCTGAAACAGGGAAAGAAGAGAAAGGGGGGCCCCCAAGGGGCTCAGCACCTTTGCTGGTATGGTAATCCCGCAGCCCGCATGCTACCGGGCCACGCACGACTAATTGTCGTCTTAGCATGCAGTTGATTATATTTGAATCATGCATACAAACCATTAACATTTCACACATAATATCTCGCCTCAATGGGCTCGACCAATAACCAACACATCCACACCTAACCAACCATCCAATGATTTCTCAAACCCTAGAGTGGCTCTCCTCTAAAATGGAGCTACTTCCTTAACGAACGGCATGTACCCATTAATCGGGTTATCTTCAAATGCCTCTTGTCGCAAACTGGGATTCATTTCCATGATCCACACATTCCATATCCTACAACATAACTCATTCCACACATAACAAAACATAACAAACCTTCCTTGCTTCGATGTACACATGACAACGTTGCATTCATTAAAACATCCAATATATATACATTTACCAAAGCATAGCAAGGGAATTTGCATAGCATTATAACATTACATACACCATAAAATCGGTTCTCACAAGGAACCTTCCACCATAGTTAGTATACCATATGAGCCTAGGGATTTTTGCCAATCCCATGTTAAGCTCGTTACCATCCTCGTTACCGTCCGGTTATATAGAACGGTTAACTTATACCCAAGGTGTGTCGGATATAGTAATCCCAAGCACACCCTAATAACATAACCATTAGTATGCCCCCGTGGCCCGACGTGAGTCAGTATTATAGCTTTGGTTAAGCTAAGGGGAAAGTTGGAAACCCAATGGGAAAACAACCATAACATACACAGAGGGTCGAACCTATAATGGCACGACCCCCATCCTCACACGCGTGGCCGGAACAGACCGGACTCCTCACCCCCCGTTAGTACATGTACACTTAATAATAAGTAGTTAGGGATCCATTATGGAGCCCTACCACATCCATTCACCATTCGGTATCATAACCGAGTTAAGCACACAAGGGAGGTTCACACACTTGATCACAGCAACAATGTCCAATTAACTCACACATAGCCGTGGTTAGCACGTACCCAAGGTTTGGGCCGTCAACTCCGAATACCGATCACTCATGTGTTCCTAGACTTGGTTAGTTAAGGTTTAACACATATTTGAGGTTAAATGGTATCGGAGGCCAATTCGCCACATAAATGAATTACTATAAACTCATTACATGTTTTAATCTTACAAGGTGGCAAACATTCAATAAAACATATTGGCATACAAGCCGGTGTAATCCGTTAGGACACAGGTTGCAAGAAAACCATACCTGTCACTGGAGTCCACTTATCCTGTCCATGTATGTACCTCGAGCAATTCTCGAACAACTGTTAACATCACATGTGTTTTTATTAACATCGGGGTTTGCTTGATTATTTAATGTCAATGCTTAATTTTCCCCCGTTACTTAGTTATATAACTTAACATTTTTAACTTGTTTTACTCTCACATTTTAATACAATCTTTAGCCCACTTTATTGTCATTCAAACTCACCTAACATGTCCTTAACATCCTTATAACATCATTACCTACCAATCCCCATCATCACATATCATTTCATAACCTTAAACCATGCTTTTGGTCCGACCGACCCACCGTCCGACCCACATCTGGGTCGGTCCATTACAGACCCCTTTTACTTCCTTACAACCATGCCCGTCCGACCCACGTCCGACCCACCATTCTGGGTCGGTCCATGTGCGAACATTTCCCTCCTTTGAAACTTGACCGACCGACCCATGTCCGACCCAACCTTCTGGGTCGGTCCATTACCGAACACTTCCCTAACTTTTACAGAGGCTCGACCGACCACAAACTGGGTCGGCCCCTGGGTCGGTCGCCTCCTAAACTTACCCAAACTTTGTCAAATCTTCACCAAACTTCTCCTAAGTCCTCTTAATGTGTTCTAACATCATTTGGCACTTCAAACACACCCTTAAGATATTCTTAAACACCCACAAAACTATTTTTCCTAATTCCTTAAACCTTTACTTATATCTCCACAAAATTCCTAACACTTACAATGTTTTCTCCTTATGGTTTCTAGGTGGCATTTCACCTATAATGACCACAATACCAAGGTGTTTCCTCTACACCTTATCATCATCTCTCAACTTCTTTTCTTACTAACTAAATCTCCTTTTTACAACTTCTTAAAACTCCTTACTCAAAACCTTACCTAAACCTCATTTATTCCTTGAATATCAACATTACCTAAACCTTAAACAAACTCCTCCAAGACTTAAATACATCTTAAGAACACCCTTAGATTTCTAAAACTTCCAAGATAATGCCTAAATCCTTGCATCACTCTTAATCACTTTAATACATGTTTCCCTCTCAAGTAAACATTCATTCACCTTTAATCCTTCCTAGTTCACCCAAAACTCACTTACAACACTTAGAACTTCTTACACATTTCCCAAATTTGGCCATAGCTTCTCTAGTATATACCCACATCCAAACACTTAGGTTTTTACCTTATTCATTCAAGAACACCTAAAATCCATCAAACACATTTTATACACAAACTTCACACATTAAGCACTACATCACAATATAGTGCATAACTTAAATTGCTTGGCACTTAGGCCCTTAAATGCATGGCTCTTAGGCCCTTAAATTGCATAAACCTTAAACACTGAATTTCCCACATAATAATGCCTTTGACCTGCAAATACACCCAACATACATATTCCTTTAATAAACTCCTTGAGAGCATTTTACTAGCTCATTTACCATTTGCTCTTTAGTAGTTTTAAACAAGCATTATAAGCTTATTTCTCCTAAGGCATTAAACCACATTGAGATAGCTTGTTTACCTCTTTTCCTCACAATTTCTTTCTTGTTTCCTTGTAAACCGGTAAGGCATTTCCTTCCTTGTCAACAACTAAACATTATACCAACATTGTAATGAGTATACAAGCTTTAAGCTTCATCTCATTGTAAACCCTAGTTACATATATATTGTTTTAACACATCAAGGTAATTGTTTTACCTTTGAATGGAAAGAGAGCTTGAATGAGTATCAAGAGAGGACTCCTCCTTGCCCTTGGAAGATTCAAATGAAGCTAGAACAAGCAAGATAGATAAACACACCATTGTGAGGTGAATTTCGGACAACATGAAAACATGGAGGAAACATGGATTTTCTTTGAGTTTCCTTACCTTGAAGCAAGGAGAACAAGAATATGTGAGAAGGTGAGCTCAAGCTCCTCCCATGGTGGTTTCTCTTGGCACCGAAATGGAGGTTTGAAGTTTTGAAAAGACAAGATTGTAGAGCTTGGCTTAACTAAGAGAATGGTGGTGTTTGTTTTTGATTTGGTTAAGTGAGCTAGGTTTTACATGTGGTCAAAGATGAACTTCCATGGTGATGGTGCTATATTACCGAGAGAGAACAAGAAGAAGAGAGGAAGAAGGAGTTGGGACCGTGTGAAATGAGAAGGCAAATGAGAGAATGAGGTTTGCTTTTGCTTTTAGAAGATATTTAGGTACTAAAGTAACTTTCTTCTTTTACTTTCTTTTCCTTCCTTCCTTTAATTTATTTAACATGGTGATGACTCACCTTACCTAAAAACCGGCCACCATTTAGCTAGGAGGGTGTTTTGGTCTTTGTTGACCAACTTATCACTTATAACATTATATGTTACAAACTAGTTATAAAAATCACTATTCACCTATAACAAGGCACATAGAAGTGAAATTTTTGATTTCCCACTAATATGGCCACCCAAATGTGATACTATATAGTACACATGTTAATTAAAGAGTAATGATGGACATTTAGCCACTCAAAACTCATTTACAAAGACAATTTTTCAAAAAACGTGCTTTAAGACTCCTTAAGCACATTTTGTGTTTTAACTTGTTTTCAAGCTTGGTTTTCTTTAGTAATTGATTTAATATGTTCATTAACATATAAATAAGGTATAGGTATGACCATTAGGTCTTATACACATTCATCCCAAGCTTAGAGCACATTTTTGCTCATATTGACTTTAAGGTATTACCTTGGTTTGTTTGGTTTTCATTGTCTACCAAAGTTTCCTAAGGACTTAATTGCTTATACAATCGTAATTAAATGTTATTAAGTCTTGGTAGGCTCTTTGGGTCCTAACCAAGTTCACTCATAGCTTAGAGCATGTGTTTTTGCTCGTACTGTGTCTTAGTGCTTTACTGCACTTTACTATATTTTAAATTGTCCACTTATGTTTCTAAGGCACTTTTTAGCCTTACATGCCATAGTTTGATATTTAAACAACATACCAAAGTTTGGGGTATTTCATCTTGTCCCTCAGTATTCTTCCTCTTCTTACACTGGGCTTCCTCCCGGGGATGTAACATTAATTCAGTTGCTGATGCTGCGTCGTAACACTCTTGAATGGTAGTAAAACGAATTGTCCCATGGCACTCTGGATGCGAAACTGTAACCCTCCCTGAATTTCTGAATCTTCACAACATCGGAGTAGTCGACCCTGGAATGAAGTCTAGCAGGCTGATAAAACCGTGCGTAGTACTGGTCGACCGTTTGGCTCCCCTGGATTACGGTCTCAAACTCTTGCCTTTTTCTTGCTTCAAGTGTTCAGGGTAGTACTTTGCCCGTAACACATCTACGAACGCCGTCCACCCGAAGTCTGGTGTAGCTCTATGGTGATCCTCCACTGACCGCCACCAAGTATCCGCTGCATCCTTTAAGTTATATGCGGCATGTCGACCTGGATTCTCCAGAACCCGAACGGCCCTGAAAGCTTTTTGGTGTTCTACGACAAACTTCTCCAATGCGGCGGGGTCTGGTTCCCGAGTAAGTCGGTACTTTTGCATCAGCAACACTCTTCAACCAATTGGTCTCTCTGGGCTGTGGCAGGGCTGGTATGGATCCCGCAACTTGGGCTCCTAGTTGAGTGGCGAAGGCTGCCATGGCCTCTGCTAGGCCTGGTATATCTGGGACATCAGCTGGTGCAGTTCCACCTCGTCCTCCTCTGCCTCCTCCACGTGATCTTCCGACTCCAGACATCTATAGTATAGTACACTATTATCACTACTCGGTGCTACACCGTAATACACACACAATCACGAACATGTAATAAAGCTAACTGCTAGCAGTAAGATATATCCCTAGGGTTTTTCTTTCTAAGTCCCGAATCCTCACAGACGTTTCCCGTTATCCCAATATTCCTATGCTCATTGTTCTTGACTCAGTATCCTTCATCAGAGCGGTACTCCGCTCTGATACCACTTTTTGTAACACCCCTACTCCTAAGCTATAATAAACGTCGCATGTCGTAATAAAATAATTAATATCGCAGCGGTAAATAAAACTATCTAACCTTGGTGTTACACGCCGTTACTCACCCTTGTGAGTAACAAGGCATCCTTCTCCATCCAACAACCTAAACATCTTATGCTGTGATGAACGGATACTGAGCACTCTAATTATTACAGACCAAGTTCAAACTAGATGAGCAACTAAAGGAAATACAACAACCTACAAATATAGTACATAGCAAAACAACAAAGTGTTTATTAAAACACAGTAGCTACCCTGTTCCCCGCACTCCGGCTTGTGTATTCTTCAGTGACCTGAAATGTTTGGCCCAATGAAGGACTCAACAAACTATGCTGGTATGCTAAATGTAGTCCTAAGTCTTCTAGATTCCTTAAGTCGCTTTAGCCGTCTTGATATTAGATTCATTACAGATAATCCGGTTTACAAGGATAATAGGAATAGAGTAAACACTGAACAATCGCATCACAATACCCTGCAAGCATTAGTGCATAATAATACACATCAACCAATAATCAATACCAACAACCATCAGTCACCAAACAAGGTAAATATACTTAAACAACTGTTCTTGTTAGTAAATCATCTGGCCCTTATCTTTTAAAACCAACCACTTAACTTTTCCAACTAATCTCACCTCAAGCGTCATGTCAAGACAACCTTAATAATCCTTGATAATGGACAGTGTGTCCCCTCGGTCCCAATGGAACCGTTACCAGCTGACCTAATGGCCCTGGATAATAATATATACATTGACCGATCCGGTCGAACCTGTGCACCAACGGCAGTGCCTTCCGTTATCCCCGAATGTGGCTGATGGATTTCCTTTGAGTGACTCCCCATTGAAGTCTCTCGTAGTGATCACAATGCGCAACCAGAAAGTCGAAACAATCCGGATTCCTCTCTTTACAAGTTAGCCCTTTTGTCAGTGACATAACCAATCCTTGAGTTAAGACTATAACAATTGACATCCAGTTAGGTTCAATAATACCTTTAGGTCAGTTAGTCTTGATCCAGTTTGGATGTATAAACTTCCAGTCATAAGACGTTTGCGTAAAAATAAAACGCAACAAAGTTGAGCAATACAGTATACAATATCATTCACATAAAATCACAGATATCGCTCTTAAACAATTAACACAAAATGTCTGGACCTTAGGATAATCCTTAGGACATTCAGACCACACAATTAACATACCGTTCACCGGGACAACAGCTAGCTTGACAATTCCTGCTCTAGTAATTCTTTTCGTACGCTGTTGTTCATACATGCAATAACGTATATTTATTAATATGACTGTCCTCTAAATATTACAGTACAGTCACCGTAGAGTTTATTCTCGTTGTATACTAACTCTGTATGTTATTTGTTTTCCCCGGTTATTTAAACAGTGGCTCTAGAAACCCTAACAGTTCATTATTTTATGTGAAGTTCACATGTGATAATGAATTATCATTATACAATATAACCTTATCTTATTAATTAAACACTCATAATTATTCTCACTTATCATTTATATCATATCATTTAGTTATTCATGTTATAACCACTTTTATTTTATAAACTTTATATTATATTTCATAATATGCCATAATACATTATATTACATAATCTTAATTCTTTTCTTTATTAAATTACAATACCACCATAATAATTCGGTATTTATATCTTGTACCCAACAACTTTTATAAATTAACAAATAACCATATAACTTCTTTAATTTACTAATTAACCATACCAATTTTCGGTAATTACATTTTGTGCCCACTAACTTTCGTAAATTACTATATAACCATTTATAGTTTCGTTTTTTGTAAACAACTTTCCTTTATTCACAAATCAACCCTAAAACTTTATATAAGTTACATATTAACTTATAAACTATAGTTTTAATATTTAATTTCTCCCAAATACCAAAAGACCCTTATTCTTTGTAAATTGTATATTCACCCCTAACTAAATTCGGTTTTCCATTTATATTCTCATAAATTACATATTCCCCCCAAAACTTTTATAAACTTAATATTTTATGTCGTAAATCATTTTAACCCAATTTTTAGTCAACACTTTGACCAAGACTTAATTTCATAATTAACACTTCAATATACCCATTAAATCATATATGATTCGGTTTTACACCAAACTTCCCATAAATTACAAAATAGTCCCAAAACTTATTAAATGTTATCCTTAACTCTTAAACACTTATTTAAATTCACCAAAATTCATAATATTAATTCCTATCTTATATTATACTATAAATATAGCAAATGAACCCTTTAATTCTCGGCAATTAAATAAAACACCTCAAACTTTTCAAAATTCACATTTTAACCACATAACTTTATAAACTAGCCATTTAAATACTTGTAGCTATTTTTAATGTTCCAAAAATTTATAAAATAAGTTAATACACTTATATGTATTTCAAAATTCACCAAATCTCTTGTATTGCTCTCGGCTTCAATTAAATTCTACCATATGGCTTTAAAACTTGATTTAAACTTTATAATATGTATATATAAATGTATATAAGCCATATGACACTCCTAAAAATTATGCTAATGACTTAGAATGATTATAAACCAAAAATAGAACATAAAATTCCTAGACTATTCGGTTTCAATATCTATGTAACATAATTAATTTTTGTGACCCAAAAATATACCTTAAGGTAATAACCTTACCTTATATGTTATAAATTATTTTCTTGACAATATAACCTATAGTTTTCGGTCTTAATTTATTTAAGGGTTATATAAAATTTTTATAACAAAGTATGAAGCTTAAATCAAACTTAAACTTAATAAACTTTGTTTATATAAACTTACCCTTAAATCAAGACAATTCTTGTGCTTGATTCTTCCTTGAATTTCCAAGCTCTCCAATGTTATTTTGATGAAGATATTTCGAACTCCTTGTACATATGTAGGAGATCTATTTGTTAGACTTCTAACAAGAGTTTATAAATATTATTTGTAGTAATTTTACAAGAGTTTACCTTAGGAATTTTACAAGGTATTTTTGATACACCTTGAGATGATTGAAGATCCAAGTTTCCTTCATGAAATAATGAAGAGAATATGGATTTAGGAGGTATAATTTTCCGTCATATAGGAGTAAATTGTCTAGGGTTTTCAAACATGAAAATACCTTAGATTAACCTTGATTACTCCTTGAATTGATGTTGAATCAAGACAACTCCTTGGAGTACAAATTGTTGGTGAATTCTTGTATGGTTGATAGGATTATTCTTACTTCAAGACTTGATAGAATTAACTAGGAAATAACATTAAAATGGTGTTAGGAACTAATACACCATTAATGGAGTTTATTAGCATTTAGGAATCAATGTAGGAAATGAAGAAAAGACAGCACGAGAGGAGACACTTACCAACCGTGAATGAGATATGGCAAGGGAAATGAAAGCTCACGTTGAGCTTTAGTAGAAGAGAATGAAGGTAATTAGAATTTGATTAATATTGTTTAATTACCATTATTCTATGTCTTTGTTTATGTTTATTTGCTTACTTAATTTAAACTTGAAAAATCTGATTGCAAAAGCCTTCCTAATCTACTTGTTCTTACGGTAATGGTGGTCATTAATTGGATGATGACTAAGTCTATATCATAGGTTATTGATTAAGGTAGTTAATTAACATTTCATTAGCTTCATTATTGCATTAACATTGTCTCTTCCTGCAGGTGTGCTCGGCTGGGTGGAGCACTTAATGGAGTTACACATCTCCCACTAATGTAAATCAATCGGCTACAAGGGGTGGTAGTCATTTAGTTAGAATACTTAATGTTATTAGACAATAGCTTAGGATATATTAGCTTGATTAATTAAGTTAACTTGTCTTATCCAAGCAGGTGGTGCTGATCGACATTATGGAGCAATCACAGCTCTAAGTGTTGTAGGTTTACAGTAATGGTAAGCTTAAATGGTTAGATTTTGTTTTGTTAATTTATAACATGACAAATAGAAGTTAGGTACTTGTCCTTTGGAGTTAATTAGTGGTCAATCAAGCACTCCACTGGCAGATTTTAATCGGCTAACACATGCCTAATTATTAACTTGTTTAGTTGTTAAATAGCCTAGTGAAGTATGACTAGATCTTGCAACTTATCTCTTTATTCCTAGTTAAGCTAATGTTTGTGCTTTTATTGCAGGTAACCGATGAAGAGGGCTCCAATTAAACGTCATGTTGATACCTTACCATTTAATTTAGGTAGGAATGAGTCATCATGTAATATGACATGTTTTTGAATTAAAACTAGCCAAATATGGCCTTAAAACTCGCCCAACATGGAGATAAATTGGGACTGATTTTTCATTTGATTTTTGTTACACTATATTGTAATAAGACCATACTAGTATGTGTAACAGGTTCCAGCATTTAATTGGTACATTTTTATTATGGTAAAAGATGAAAGTTTTAAGGTAAAAATGCTGATGTTAGGTACCTTTTTGTCCTAAAAATCGCCCCCATTTATACTATGAGTTTAGTACTGCCATCAATTAATTTAGATGGTCATTTTATCCAATTTTAAGTTTACCAACTCGTGGCTCCTCAAAAACTTCAAGGCGATTGCGTAAAACGCATTTTTGTGACACCCGAATGTGTGTTTTTGTGCTTTAAGGAATTTCCTATGAAATAATTAGTCGCTATGTGTTCTAAGTGTTTGTTGACATTGTTTATAGTCAATAATAGTATGTTAAGGTGTTACATTGAGTTGTATGGGGTTATACCAACTCAGAATGCAACTCCCGGGCTAACTGGGCAAAAAGGAGCGCTAAGAAATCCTCCCGAGTACTTGTTTATTTTTTTTGAGAAATAGCTCGACCACTATCTTTAGAATGTTGAATAATGATGTTATAGTGTATTTGGAATGAAGTATAATGCTTTACTTCATTCTATAATGTATCTTCGGGACTTTCGGGCCTTAATGGCCTTTATGGGAACTCCCGAGTCATTTGTATTTTTATTCCATTTTTTTTGATGAAGTCCTGCGTTCCAAGGGTCATATAATGATCCTTGATTATCTTCATATGATGTTTATGATGTATATAACTTGTCTACTTAAGGTCGGGCTTTAACGCACGTTTTTGACCTTAAGGAGTTTAGGTGCGTTTTAACACCCAATTGTTTATATACTTTTATTAGGGTTTAATAATCCCCTAAATAATATATTTTACCATTATTTATTTATTTCAATGTTAGGGGTATTTCGTGTTCTCCATGCATGAAGGTAAGCCAAGCCTCCATGGCTGTGCTCCTGTTCTACCTGAAATCTCCTTCCCTGATCGAAACCCATTCTTGAGTCATTCCTGTCTAGTTGTTTCCTGTTCGAAATGGAACGGGCATTTTGCTCTTGCATTTTTCCTGATGAATCAGTGAACTCATCCTCCTTGGTCCCTCTTTCTGTCTAATAGATCAAGCGCCTCAAATCCTGGAGACCTGACAAGTAATCCAGCAGAGAAAGAAAAAAAAAACATAGTGAAGTAAATTGCTACTGCAACATTACTCAATCCTTTTATTCCCTTGTGTTTTCCTATTTTTTTCTGCTCTCTGGTTATAACAATAACCTGATGATCGATCACTCTTCTCAGATTTATTGCAGAGAGTGTAAGGTACTGGAAGTCTCATTTTGTGCCAAGAGCAACCAAGGGAAATCCGCTAAGCTACTTGAGTGGTGAGTTGCATCTAAACTAACTTCTTGATCAGAAAACAGAAACAAGACCTGTCAAGTTTTAGTCCGGTTAAACATTCAGCTGCTACCGTCTTCTATTCCTCAGTACAGGGAAGTTCCAGTAGTAATCTAGCGGTGGTATTAACTTAATAATGAATCCAGAAACTTAGCTAGCACACTGTCCCATGTAATACACAACCTTGTAGTGCTAGGGAGATCAGTGGCATTTTAGAACCGAATGAGAAATAGAAGATTGCAGGAGTAGTTTCAGTTTCTGAAACTTCTATGTTCTATATACTAAAATTCATAAACGAAACAGAAAGGAAAAGAAAGAAATATAAGTTCACATTTCAGTTATCTGCAACATTCAAGTTCTGTAACATCTGTTTTCCGTATACCAACTGTCCAGGGGCAATAAAGAGTAGGGGATGAGTTATTAATGAACTTAACACACAACATATGTGTCTAGGTAGGTGGGTACACACCTAGGCAGAAACGTAAAACCAGTTTAGTGCATTAGAAGAGGGAAAAAGAAACTAGATAGAGAGGTATTACCAGTTTCAGATTTTTCTGGTTTCAGTTTTTTTTTTATGCTTGATTAAGGTCTGTAAACTGTGCTAGAACAATTGTAAACTGCTGTTCAAAAGATGGGTAAACCTGATAACAATGAGTTAGAAATGATTGAGGGAAAATCTGTTTGAGACCTGTTTCAGTAACAGCAAAGGGACTGTGATACTTGGGATGTCTTTGGGTTCTAAATGCTGCTAGTACACGTAATCAAATGAGTCAACAACCTAGGGGAAACAGGAGTCAGATGGAGGAGCATAAGAGAATGATGGAGGAAAGTATTCTAGTTGGTGTTTCAGTTTTTGTTGGTGCTCCTGACTTCTGCAGTTTTTCTGTTTCGGTATAAAGACATAACAGGGAGATCCATGGGGTTGTTAGGGGTTGTTTTTGAATTTAAATTGTGCTAGAACTCTTATCTAAGTGGGGGAACAAGTTGGGAGAGACTTGGTAACAGATTTATAACTCAAACAAAATAATAAGGAAAAGAACACCGAACTCTAGTGTTGTAGTTTTCCCGCAGTCCATGGTTTCTATATAACGATATTATAGAGGTGATAATGGTGTGGGTTGGAGTTGGTTCTCAGTTTAAAACACTCCTAAAACACTTAAGTGAAGTTAGAAAGACTTTGGGGTGGAGTTTGAGACAGACTGATGAACTAAAATAAAACATGGAGGAGAGTCATACAGCTAAATGTTTCAGATTGTCTAGAAGTGTAGTTTCTGTAGAACAGATTTACAGAGATGCTAGGAAAGTTGTATTAGCTTGATAATTAACCCAACATCTAGCTAATGCACCTAAGTAAATCTGTAAAACAAGTTTGGGTGGGATTAGAAACTAGATCAGAGAATGAAAAACAAATAGAAGAAAGTTATATGCTTCGGTTCAGTTCCTGTCACGTCTGTATTGAAACATTTCAGTGGTGTTAGCAGATTTGCCTTGGGTCTGTTTGAGGGTAATGCCATCACAAAATAGTTAACTACTTGAGTTATCAATGAGGGAAAGCTGTAACTCAATTCATGAACGAAACAGAAAATAGATTACAGAAAAGAAAAGAAATACCAGATATTATACTTCTTGAAACATTGAGCGTCTGTAACATACGGTTACAAAGGGTATGAGGGGTTGCAGAGAGTGGATTAAGAGATTGAAATCTTGTTAATGCATTTAACTCAGTTTTAAACGCCTTGGGGTGAACAGGGAGTCAGATTCGTGAGCAAGTAAAAACAATAGAAGAGGAAACATCAATTTTGATATTTCAGTTGTTTTAAAATACTTGGTTGCTTCTGTATAACGAATTTTCATAGTTGTTTACAGGGTTGTTTTGGGTTATCCGTGAGTTCAAAACCTTGTTAACACACTTATCTAGGTGGGTCAACAACCTGGGGGAAATTAGACGTCAACTTAACCAGTTAAAAGCAAGAATCAAGAAAGAATACACAAATTCTATTTTAATATTTTCTATAATTGGCAGTTTCTGTATGACTGAGTTTCAGAAGTTTTAAGAGTGTTGAATTGGTTTAATAATGAACCCTAAGCATAGCTAATACCTTCAACTAAGTTGATGAAGCATTTTGGGAGGGTTAGGCATCAGTTTGATACAACAAAGTTGAGGTTAGATAAGGTGCTAACCAGGTTGTTGTTCTCAGTTTCTGAAGTTTGTAACTTCTGTAAAATGAATTTCTTGGGTTGTTATGAGGACTGTCTTAGTCCAGTCAAGAGTTTAAAACATGACTAATATACTTGGATAGAGAGGGATTCACTTGGGGAAAATTAAACACCAGTTCTAACAACCTAAATATGGAGTTAAATGATGTTGTAAACAGATTTTGTATTTTCGGTTTCTATAACCCTTGCTTCTGTATAACTGATGTACATGGGTGTTATGAGGGTGATATTAAATTTATAATGACCCCAAAACCCTCCTAATGTATCTAGCTAAACTTATGTAACATCTTGGGAAGTTTAGACTCCCTTAGACACAGTAAAAATGTTATAATATAAGGTTATGTACAAGAACCTTGTTTCAGTTTTGAAACACTTAGTCCTCAGGATAAAGGAGTTTCAGAAATATTTGAGGAGCGCTATTGCGTGATTAATGAGCTTAAAACATAGCTATTTAGCTAAGGAGGGAATACACTTTATACGAGTTAAACCTATCTCATATAAGCTTGCTATATGATTAGCGTTTCGTGTACTCTAAAACGTTAGCTAAAGGAAAGGACTTAATTAACGTGTGAGTTGACTAAGTGAATGTCCTAAGAGTAAGATAAGCCTAGAATTAATGCTGGGAAGTTCTAAGGGTTAATATAAACTAAGCATTTAACAACACACCTAGGGAATAATACCCGATATAAAGTGTCATCACATGAAATGATAAACTGACACATTGTTTTAATTAACGCTAGGGCCGTAGCAAACTCCGACCGGGACTCCGAGTGTGAGACAACTCGTACTTTGGAATAAGGTATGGACATGTGTGGTTCGTATGTTGCCGTGTTACACGGCTTGTGTGCTGTGTGCCTTGTTTGACTATGACCACAAGACTAATGCATGAAAACGGATGTTTGTTTTACAGTGCTTATTTGTCTGTTGTGAGCTTGTGTAAAGCATGTGAATGGATTTCTTATTTTCCTTGCTTATACGCTTGCTATTATTGTGCATATTGCTTGCGCGCACACAGTAGTGTAGTCCCTTCTCGTTGACGAAACCTTGAGATGAAACACAACGAACTTCATCAACAAACAAAGGAACTACATAAGGGAAACTCCTCTTAACTATAGAGGACCTCTAATGACCCCACTATGGTGTCGACTATCAATGATAGCGAAAAGCCAATACCCGTTGAAAAGGAATAGGGAGACGGACCCATTGTATCCGGGGTGAGACCAATAATATAAAAAGGAATTGGGAGACGGACCCTTTGTATCCGGGGTAGAGACCAATAATATAAAAAGGAATAGGGAGACGGACCCTTTGTATCCGGGGTAGAGACCAACAGTATAAATAGGGACGGACCCTTCGTATCCGGGGTAGAGACCAATAATATCAAAAGGGATAGGGAGACGGACCATTTGTATCCGGGGTAGAGACCAGAGCATTAAGAGGCATAGGGAGACGGACCCTTTGTATCCGGGGCAGAGGCTAGTAACATGGAAAAGGAATAGGGAGACGGACCCTTGGTATCCGGGGCAGTGGCCAGTAACGTTTAAAAACAATAGAGAAAGAGCTATCCGGGAATGGAGGATTAGCTAGGGACAAGACGTTCTCCAAATTGTGGTGATAAGAGAATTCCCAAGTAACCCTTAAAGAAACAAGGAAAGATTGGCACCTACATGATATGGTCACGGGATCTAAACTATACCCCCCGACCTGGTGCAAAGAAAGAGAAAGAAAACACACATCATGGGAACAAGAGAAAAGAAATAAAAACACACAACGCTCGAATGATCCCATAGTGAGGATCATGAGTATAACATACCTATGCACATGTTTTATTATGTACACGATTGCTGTTGTGATACTAGTAACTTGTTGTGCTTGGTTGTTGTTGCTAATGTTTTGATACCTTTAGGTGTGTATGATACTATGACGTATTGTGGTGTGTTTTACTGCTTTATTATAGCATGTAAAATTGACTTAATAATATTCGACCAAGTAGTCGTGTGGCCCGGCAACATACGGGTTACACACGTTCGTACTCGGCATAGTTTTGCTGAGTCCTTTATTTTTATAGGTATGGATCTGGACGATGGCGGAGAGTAGGCAGGGTGACTACCATGGGGGTAGTCCATGTGGGCAAGACCTTTTAAGTAGTATGTTTCCTTATGTATGGGTTGGGACTATGTATCACTAGACCCTTGTTGTATGTTTCGGGTTGTGTTATTTAAGTAAGAACTAATGATGTAGACTCTCGGTACATGGTTTGGATTTTTTCCCCGTTTGTATTCGGACTTGGTTATGGTTTTTATTCCAGTCATTCAGACCGTAGCTTGTTGTTGATGATGTTGTTGTGTCAACCACGTGGGTGGTTGGCGTCTGTGACACCCGGATGGATGTGAATCCGCTGCTTAGACTTTTTGTAATATCGTTTGGCGCACCGTTTAGACTACTGTTGGGTTATTCAGGGGTGTTACAAACAGAAAACACCAAACTGCTAGTGGCTTCACTTCTATCTTAACATGCTTTCTGTTTTCTCTTTTTTTTTCTTCGAGTATTCACACGTTTATAACTTAGTCAAGTGCATTCATAATGTTGTAACTATATCATTAACTCAATACCACACCAGGACATTTAGCATACTGGGGACGCATGCTACAAGTTTTGACTGATTATCAGTTTTTTGATAGGTTTGTTCTCTTTTTTTTTCTGATTTGGTAATCAGTTTAGAAGTAACTCACCAATCCAATATCTTAGCTGCCTCTCTCCTTGTTGATCTTGGCACCCTTCAAGACTCCCCGCACCAAGGTCACTGGGCACGAACTGAAGGAAATTTCCTAGGTATTAGCTTTAAAACCAGAGAAAGGCAATGAATGACTCGACAGAAAAAAGAAATCTGTTTCAAGGGCTCCACCTCCTAGTGGTGTTCCTCGTCAGGCGAAAGTTTTCAGGCCCTTCATTGATGGACTAGCATGGAGTGTACATACAGCATAAGAAGGGAAAATGGAGTGAGTAGGCTTAGTCTTATCGGGCATCAGAAACTGATGCATCAGGTTGCTAGAAATCGATTTGGTGTTTACCTTTGGCTGATATCAACCCAGCGCGTTGTTAGTTTGTGATAACCTCCTTCTTGCAAGAACATACAAGTAGCTGGAGGGGTTGAGGATGGAGTTCCCAGTCAGAATCCACATCGAGGTAAAACAGAAGTGAAAGGAGAAGAAGGAGGACAATGCAACTCACAACATTACCTGGCGTGCAAAAGAAATCAGAGGGAAGGGAAGGAGTTTTCTGATCGAGCAGGTGTGTGTGCATGTCCGAAGAGGAGGGAGGGATGGTTGGGTACCACAACTAATTAAGGCAGTTAGTGATCACCCTTTACAAGGAAGTGGTGTAGGAGTTAGGAACACACACACACACTTTGATGCATCGGTACTGCCCCTCTGTTTACTTTGGCAAAATTCAATACGACACCATTATCAGCAGGGAGATATTGGCAGTTTTTTTTTGTTGTTTGGTTGTCAATATTCAAACTGTACGTAAGGTGTGGTCCTGGCCATTAATAAATCGCTGACAAAGCAGCACCACTACAGAGTAATGCACCAGTACATGGGTATTATTTTTTCCTCTACCACTGTCAACGACATCAGCAGGCAGCGCGGGAGTGAGTTCCAATGGAACTTGTGAAAATCTAGCGTGCTCCAGCTCTGAGGTATGGAGGTTTGAGAAAGAATCAATCCTGACACACATGTTGGTTACTTTGAGTACTTCTGCTGAAACCAAGAGTACTTCAGTTTGTGCTTCAGATTTTTTTTAGACGCAACAAGGAACATGTGATGATCAGTTGTTATTATTTTCTTGATTCTCGATGCTACAGAATAACAAGGCAATGGTGTGGGAATGATGCCCGTGTCGGCAGCTCTCTTATTTTTCTTTTGTTACTTTATTAGAATTATACTAGTTTAGTTAGGTTGGTATTGTTATCGAATCCGAACATAGCTCAATCGGTTAAGCATTCGGGGGAGGTACGGGAGGTCTCGGGTTCGAACCTCAACGGGAGCGTCTTTACTCCCCCCCTTTTTTTTAAATCAATACACAGGTTTATTTTTTTATATACACGTGACTATATAATATATCGTGTTGTTATTATTATTATTACTATTGTCACTCATTTACAACATTACGGTATATGTACGACCATACATTAGATCGTGTTATTATATATTTTTTTGTAACGAAGTTATGCGACGTTATTGTCACTTATTTACAGCGTTACAATATCGTAACATTACGTACGTGTATTTTCGTATTCGTACATATATATATACATGATTTAATTATTCGTACGTTATTTTATGTCCGAATTATAAAACGCGTTATGATTTTATGCGTTTAACTTACAGGGGTATTTCAACTTACCCCCCTTAAAAGAGACTTCGTCCCAAAGTCTTACTTCCTTAACTTACATTTTCCACTCCTAGTAATCTTAGGGATCCAGTCCCGCATTCATTCACGATACCCAACGAATTAGGCCCATAACTATAATGCTCGGTGCTCCTAAGCACCATGCCACATCAGTGGCTTCACACAAGTTCTCATAGTAGACCAAGAAGCTAGCAATGTGTATAACATGCTAAAGCGCAAGCCAAGGCACACAACATTCATTCATATAGAGCATACATATACGTACATAACATTTTCACACACAAGTCTACCAACCATCAATGTGGTGGTAGGATTCCAACACGGTGACACACGCAAAACATCCAAAACGAAACGCGCTTACCCCCCTTAAAAGAGGGGTACGCCCTCGTACCCTACACTAAACCGAAGTATCATGAAAGGGTGGGGGTACATATCTCTCATCTTATCTTCTATTTAGGGTTTCAAGGTTTACCTGCATCTGTAGGGGTGTCCGGTCCCTTGGTGAGGTCCATGATGTGCAAGGCCGCCTTCCCTGGCCTCGAGGTAGATGCTCTACGCTGGCCTCCGGGTCCCGATCTCTGGTCACCTCTCGCACTATAGCTGGGCCTGTAGTCCTTGCTCTTAGGGTTCGTGAAGCACTCAAAGGCCCTGTGCCCACGCTTCTGGCAGTAAAAGCACTTTACCGGTTCGCCCTGGCAATCAACTCCGGGGTGGTTCTCTGAGCATCTCCCACAGATGAATTTGCGCTCAGCCCTTTCGCTTGGGCCGGCTCTAGTCCCCGTTCATGTGATTCGGGTTACTCAACGACTGGTCGTGACATCTATAAAGGCATTTAAGCATATTGAGTTTGGTTCGATTTACCCTTAGGTGGGTAGGAGTGTAGCGGCTTAGCCGCGATCGCCGGGTGGCTCCCTGGGTGTGTCGCCCGCTTCCTATTCTGGTAGTGTTCGTTCTTGCCCACACCCTTCCGCTTACGGTCCTCTGAGTCACCACCTTTAGCCATCCTTCTCTCGGCGGATTCCTCGTCGCGCATCTGAACGATGATCTCGACCTGGGATGCTGCATGATAGTAGTCCTGTGCATACTAGGGTTTAGTGACACTCTTCACAATATAGTAGTTAATTCAAATTCATAGTTCAAGTTCAACCTGGATCGTGGCGTAACGACTGGGCCCCATGCCATATCTGATGCGGTGATTCAGTCCACCATAGAAACGCTCCTCTAACATCTCATCTGAATATCCTAAGCCTGGAAGTACACGAAGTAGAGCAGTGAACGTCGAGTAGTCTTTGTCTACGGTCATCCCCTCGGTCTGTCTCAGGGTGTCTAGCTCAACTCGCTTCTTGGTCCGGAGGTGGGCGGGGTAGTACTTAGCCCTTAGCAACGCAGTGTAAGCATCCCATCCAAATGTGGGGTCGGCTAGGTGAGCATCCTTCACAAGCTTCCACCAATCGCTCACTGACTCTCGTAGGTAATAGGCAGCGAGTCTGACCTTAGCCTCAGCCGGAACATTCAAAGTGTCGAAGGCAGTCTCTAGGATGCTGATGTAGTTCTTTAAGTAGGTGGGATCTGGATCTCCTCGGAACTCAGCTGGTCGAAGGTCTGCTAGGCTCTTCACCCAGTTCTTCTCCCTGGGCGGGTGAGGCTGTGGTGCCGGTGGTGCCTGCTGGGCTCCTGGCTGGAAACCCATGTGACCTAGGGCTGCTGCTACTATCTCCGCTATGGTCTACCCTGCAGCCATGCCATGTGGCCACGGCCTCGTCCTCGACCTCGTCGTCCAGACATCTGACAAGGTCGTTGGTTAGTATAGAACATACACAGAAGCCTACTGCAAGTTTTTATCGCCCTTGCTAGCGACTTAAATGGTAAAGTCGTGCCTCACATTTCTAACCCCCCCCCCCCCTTAACCCCATTTTTCCAAATTTAGGTTTTCCTATTCTCGGTACTCCTCTGTTCCAGTCATCAAAGCGCAACTACGCTCTGATACCACTTTCTGTAACACCCCCGGATAACCCAACGAGATCACGATAAGACGAAGCAGCGGATTCACAACTCTTACTCGGGTGTCACAGACGCCAACCACCCATGTGGTTGACACAACAACTCTATTCATATCAAGCTATGGTCTGAATGACTGGAATTAAAACCATAACCAAGTCCGAATACAAACGGGGAAAATCCAAACCAAGTACCGAGAGTCTACACCATTAGTTCTTACTTAAATAACACAACCCGAAACATACAACAAGGGTCTAGTGATACATAGTCCCAACCCATACATAAGAAAACATACTACTTAAAAGGTCTTGCCCACATGGACTACCCCCATGGTAGTCACCCTGCCTACTCTCCGCCATCATCCAGATCCATACCTGTAAAAATAAAGGACTCAGCAAAACTATGCCGAGTATGAACGTGTGTAGCCCGTATGTTGTCGGGCCACACGACTACTTGGTCGAATATTATTAAGTCAATTTACATGTTATAATAAAGCAGTAAAACACACCACAGTACATCATTGTATCATACACACTTAAAAGTAGCAAAACATTAGCAACAACAACCAAGCACAACAAGTTGTTAGTATCATAATAGCATTCATGTACATAATAAAATGTGTGCATAGGTATGTTATACTCCTGATCCTCACTATGGGATCATTCGAGCGTTGTGTGTTTTTATTTCTTTTCTCTTGTTCCCATAATGTGTATTTTCTTTCTCTTTCTTTGCTCCAGGTCGGGGGGTATAGTTTAGATCCCGTGACCATATCATGTAGGTGCCAATCTTTCCTTGTTTCTTTAAGGGTTACTTGTGAATTCTCTTATCACCATAATTTGGAGAACGTCTTGTCCCTAGCTAATCCTCCATTCTCGGATAGCTCTTTCTCTCTCTGTTGTGTTTAAATGTTACTGGCCACTGCCCCGGATACCAAGGGTCTGTCTCCCTATTCCTTTTCCATGTTACTAGCCTCTGCCCCGGATACAAAGGGTCCGTCTCCCTATGCCTCTTAATGCCCTGGTCTCTACCCCGGATACTAAGGGTCCGTCTCCCTATTCCTTTTGATATTATTGGTCTCTACCCAGGATACGAAGGGTCCGTCTCCCTATTTATACGGTTGGTCTCTACCCCGGATACAAAGGGTCTGTCTCCCTATTCCTTTTTGGATTATTGGTCTCTACCCCGGATACAAAGGGTCCATCTCCCTATTGCTTTTTATATTATTGGTCTCTACCCCGGATCCAATGGGTCCGTCTCCCTATTCCTTTTCAACGGGTATTGGCTTATCGCTATCATTGATAGTTCGACACCATAGTGGGTGTCATTAGAGGTCCTCTATAGTTAAGAGGATTTTTCCCTTTATGTAGTTCCTTTGTTTGTTTACGAAGTTCGTTGTGTTTCATCTCAAGGTTTCGTCAACGAGAAGGGACTACACTACTGTGTGCGCGCAAGCAATATGCACAATAATAGTAAGCGTATAAGCAAGGAAAATAAGCAATCCATTCACATGCTTTACACAAGCTCACAACAGACAAATAAGCACGGTAAAACAAACATCCGGTTTCATGCATTAGTCTTGTGGTCATAGTCAAACAAGGCACACAGCACACAAGCCGTGTAACACGGCAACATACGAACCACACATGTCCATACCTTATTCAAAAGTACGAGTTGTCTCACTCGGGTCCCGGTCGGAGTTCGCTACGGCCCTAGCGTTAATTAAAGCAATGTGCCAGTTTATCATTTCATGTGATGACACTTTATATCGTACGTTATTCCCTAGGTATGTTGCTAGATGCTTAGTTTATATAAATTCTTAGAACTTCATATGCATTAATTCTAGACTTATCTTACTCCTAGGATATTCATATCTTTGTTTTATACGTTGACTAAGTCCTTTTTTTTTCTTAGTTAATGTTTTAGAGCGTTTTAAGCGCTAATTATGTAACAAGTTTATGTAACATGGATATAACCCGTCTAATGTGCATTCCCTCCTTAGATGAATAGGTGAGAAGAGTTTTAACCCTTGTATAGTGGTAGTATAGACCATAGAATACCCCTAAACCCATTTATACAGCAGTCCCAAAAGTTTTAAAATCTGAAACACAAGTCCCTTGTAACACCTTATCTAACTTCACCCTTAATGTAGTAATTGATGTGTAATTTTCTCCACATGCCTCGGTATCCTAGTTATGTTTATTAGCTATTATTTGATTTCATTATTAGACTAGGATCACACTTAATATACCCTAGTAACATCGTTATACAGAAGCTCTAACATTACTGAAACTGAAACACAAGCTACACCTTTCCTCTTGGTTCTTGTTGCTAGTTAGTTTAGTTTATGTTTGTTTCTTTCCTGTAGAGTTTACCCACTAGTTATTATGGGTGTTAACCTTGGTTTAAACTCTAGACCATACTCATAAGACACTCACAAAGCATCTGTGGTTGATTACCCAGAAGAAGATGCAGGAAGGCACTCAGAAACTGAAACCGAAAACCCACGAAACCGATGTCTTCTCCTTGATTCTTTTCTGTTTAGATGCTATATTTTTTCTTTAAATCTCTCCCCTATGTACTCCTTACCCGGTTAAGTGTTTTATCACCATTTTAGACTCGAAAATTTCACCAACAATCACTCACCTGCTCCTCTGTACAGAAACAGAAATAATCTTCCAGAAACAAGGCATGAAAATTGAAGTATGAGTCCTGCTATCATTTCTTGCACTCCTTTCTGTTAGCTCACGTCTTGGCACCCAGTCTACCCTATATTACCCACTTGGTTAGTTAAGACTTTAAGCAGGATTCTAACACCACAGCTAGGACCCAAGAAAACAGAAGGAGTTACTGAGATGTCCCAAGCAGATTCGAAGAGAATCTGAAATCATAATCGCTGTATTCTCTTATTTTATTTGCTGTATGTTTCCTAAACTGATTTGCAACTCCCTCCAAATGTTGTGTACTCTGAGTTAAGTCAATTAACAAACTCTAGGTTCATTCTAAATTCAATGAGCAAGACACGCACCCCTGGAAAGTATCTTACACTGTACCTGAAACCAGAACTGCAACTAAACCTGTGAGATTATCCTTGACCGCCCTCATCGGTTTCTTGTCCTCTCCACTTGTGATTATCTGTAACCACGTGAGTTGCAAGGCCTCAAACTTATAAAACCCTCAATATAATCCCATACACTCCCCTCTGTCATTGGGTTATACAGATGCACTTCCTAATAAAACTGGAATTCAGAAACTGATAATTCCTCACTTTCTTTTATTTTGTTAGCTCATGATTTGGGATTTCCTGTTTCCCCATCTTGTTTGGCTACTTAGTCATGTATTTAGTTACCGTTTTAGCTCTAAGCATCCCAGGACACTAGCTCAGGTTTACAGGAAAAACACCCATACTGAACTAAGAGTTCTCAGGAAAACTAATTCTGTAACTTGAAACTGAAAGATTGATAGCTCTCCTTGTTTTTCTTTTATGTTCTGAATTGATTTCTTTTTTGTTTCCTTCTAAGTATTTATGAAATACCCCAAACTTTAATAAGTTGTTTAAACATTAAATAATAAATTATTAGGACTAATTGGAGTCTTAGAACATTAGTAAACAATTTAATAAATAGTAAATACAATTAATTGCCTAAAAGGCAATAAAAGGGCGAAATATGCTCTAAGCTTGGGATAACCTTGGTTAAGACTTAATAAACTTACCAAGACCTCATATATATATTAATGAATATATTAAATTAATTACCAAAGAAAACCGAGCTTGAAAACAAGTTAAAACACAAAATGTGCTTTGAGGAGCCATAAAAGCGCGTTTTTGAGTAACTGTCGTGTAAATGAGTTTGAATGGCTAAATGACCATCAATACTCTTTAATTAATATGTGAATTAATTAGTATTACATTTGGAAGTTTAAATCAATGTGAAATCAAGAATTTCGCTTCAAATTGCCTTGTTATTATGAATAGTAACTAAAATAAGCTAGTTTGTAACATATGTTAACATATGTAATTTAATTGGGCAATAAAGACTAATTAACCCCTTGTATTTAAATGGGGGTCGGTTGTGCATGCGGTGAGTCACACCCTTGCTTGCTGATTGAGTAGATAAGTGAGTAATGAAAAAAAACACTATTTGCTTTACGTAATTAATATCTTAAAAGCAACTACAATCATTCATTCTCTTCATTCTTCATTTGCTCTTACTCTCTCACGTAGCCATCTCCTTCCTTTCTCTCTTTCACGTAATACAACACCAGCAACATATTTCAACTTCAAATTCATGTAACTTCTAGCTCACTTGTCCAAATCGAAAACTAAGACCACCGATCTCTTAGTTTCTTCAAGCTCTTCGACTTAGTCCTTTCAAATCTTCAAGAGCTCCACTTTGGTGCCAAGAGGAATTTCCATGGAAGGAGCTTGAGTGCATCTTTTTACGTATTATTGTTCTCCTTTGCTTCAAGGTAAGGAAACTCAAAGAAAAATGGTGTTTCCTCCATGTTTTATGTTAACCAAAATAGCTTAAAATTCCTTTGGAAAATGAACGTACGTTGTCTGTTAAAACTACCTAAAGAGCCAATGGTAAATGACTTAGAAAATGCTCTCAAAGAGACTAGTAAAAAACATATGTACTGCTGTTTGTATTTGCAGGTGAAAGGCAAATTTATTGTGGAAATTCAGTGTTTAAGATTTATGCATTTTAAGAGCCTAAGTGCTATGCAAATTTAAATTGTGCACTATGTTGTTATGTGGTGTATATTTGATGAAGTTTTGAGTATAAGAGTGTACGTAAAATCATTTGGGAAGCTATACATTTGATGGGTGTAAATAACTTACGCAGCAGGACATGAAAAATGCGAGTACGTCAAATTTTGTAGCTTCGGTCCGGGACTTAGGGTCTGGATGACATCCCGGACCATATATCAAAATAAGGCCGTGAGTTGTACGTAGAGATAGGTCCGGGACTTGGGTCTTGAACAAGGACCCGGACCAACTCCTTAAAATCAACCGAGAGATTTTGCCTAGAATGGTCCGGGACCTAGGACCTAAATAAAGTCCCGGACCACCCCATGTTAAATAACCGAGAGTAGAGTTCGTGTATGGTTCGGGTCTTAAGTTGGGGACCAAGTCCCGGACCGTTATAAAACATGGTTTTTAGGTATTTAAATGGTGTCTAATGATGGGTATAAGTTAGTAATGATATTATAAGGTTATGTAGGTCATGTTAGGAGTGTTATAATGACATTTTAAAAGATGAGAAGTTAAAACAAAATGTAGAAATGAAATAACTAGAAATGTGAAGTAGTAATGTTAACAGTGAACTAGTACGTTAATTGACCGACGTTACTAAATGTGTTTAGGATTCTCTCAAGGTGGGAACCAGTCGAGGCAGGGACCGAGGTATGGTTTTCTTGCAGTCTGTTGCCTACCGGTTTACACCGGCTTGTGTGTTGTTTGTTTTCTGTGTGTTTATGACCTTGTAAGACTTAAGTCATGTAATGAGTTTACAGTTGTTTAATTATTATGTTGTTGAGATGCGACTCATTTCCCTTGTGTGTGTGTCTAACCAGACTTAAACACTTGATTGTGATCTGTGTATTGTGTTACAATGTTGAGCTACTAACAAGTGCTAACGGGGAAGTGAGGAGTCCGGTAGTTCCGGCCACGCGTGTGAGTATGGGAGTCGATGTCATTTACCGGTTCGATTCTCTTTGTATGTTTAGGTTGTTTTCCAATTTGGTTTCAACCTTCCCTTTAGCTTATCCAAGGCTATTTTACTGACTCACGTCGGGCCACAGGGGCATACTATGTTTATTCGGTGTGCTTGGGATCACTATATCCGACACGCCTGGTGTTTAAGTTATCCGATCAGTTCTAAGTGACGGAGACGAGTTATGTAACGAGCTTGTATGAGTATGGCAACATCCTCTATGCTCTCATTGTGATCTAACTTTGTTGGTTCGTTTCCTAAAAGGATTCGTTCTTGTGTGTTATGTGTGATGTTACTTGCTATGCAATAATCTTGCTATGCTGATGTATATATATTGTTGTTGTATAAAATGAATGCCATGTCATCATGACAAATGGTTACGCGTATCCCGGTAGCCAATGGGCTGCGCGTTAGCCATACCAGCAAAGGGTTGCTGACCCCCTTTGGGGGCTATGTTTATTTGCAGGATGAGGATCGAAGAAGCGGAGTGGCTGTAGATCTAGGCTAAGAAGTACTTTGGCCAAATTTTGGTTATCGGGCCCGGGATGCGCCTGTGCTCCCGTGGCAATATGTATTTCAGTTATTGACAGTATACAACGGAAGTTGGTAGTGACAGTGTATAATTATGGTTGCTAGTTAGATACTCGGTAATATGAACATGTACTTATGGTTTTAGTTCTACGCTCGGGAGTCTGATCATCAGACCGATTCAGTATGTATGTTATTCAGCCTTGTTAACCACGTGGGTGGTTGACGGCGTTGTAGCACCAATCGTTTAGTTATATGTAGTTGTTGATTTCCGCTGCGATTTCAGTTATTACTAAGTGGGTAGTAAGGGTGTTACAATTTATACCCAGTTAAGTGTGTTAATGAGTTTTGAACCTTCAAGCACAGGCCAATATTAACCTAGACAATGCCCCCGAAATCCCCCTGCATAAACCAGAAAAAATCTGATAAGCTAAACTTCAAGAAATTGAAAATCCCTCTTTTTTTTGTAGTTGTCTGTCTGTTACCTATCCTACTCCTTTCTTCCCAAATTGTTTACTCTTTGAGGTAGATGTATAAGTAAGGTTCTCAGCTCAGTACCAGGCCAAATCAACTCTCTTAATATCCTGTAATTCAGTTATACTGAAGCAACTCATCATCGAAATCTGAAGCAGGATTTGTATGTTTCTTTCTCATTCCTTCCTTTAGTTAGCAGTTATCTGCCTTCCCAAGCTTCTGAATGAGTATACTAACTTACTTCACCCTTTTAGCAATGTCTTAAATTCAAAACAACCCAGAATCACCCTGATAACTCTACTGAAACACCAATATACTGAAACGAAGAACAGCAGAAACTGAGGTTTGGATTTCTGCACTCCCTTAGTTCTATCCCCCTTTCAAGTGTGCTAACTGGTTTTCTCTAGCTTTCCCAAGTCATATACACTTATTCTATTGTGTTAGTAAGGTCCTAAGTTGATTATCCAACCAATAAAATTCTTCTATAACCTCTGAAAATTTAATATACAGAAACTGTTAAGTATGCAAAACTGAAGCTTGGACTCATATATATTTTTTCTTCTTTCTATTTCATTCATTGGTTTTGGTATCTACTTCCCCCATGTTATCTAACTACGTAGTTACCCTTTTTAATGTAGTAACCCTCAACCCACACAAGGCGTATACCCCTGAACAGTTAGTAGACAGAAACATAAGAAAGTCCCAGAAACTGAAACTGAAACCTCACAACCTGATAACTTCTCTTCTATCTTTTCTTCTGTTTGTTATCGGTTTTTTTTCTTATTGTTCATCAATCAGGTTTTCTTTTACTCTCCCCCCAGTAACCTATTTAGTTACTATGTTAGGTGTTCTAATACAATTTTAAGTACATTACCATGCCAACACTAAGCTTATACTGCTTCTGAAAAGTCGGTGTACAGAAGCACAACTTTCTGAGACTGAAACTCGCACCTGTCTACTCCTCCTTCTTTTTTCAAGGTTAAAGCATCAGGTTGGGTTTTCTTTAATTCTCCCAGGGGTTTGTAAGGTAGTCAGGTGTATTAGTAAGGTTTTAGGTTCATGATTAGACCAATAAGACCCATTATAACTGCCCTGGGGTTTAGTTATACAAAAACAGAAGTTATAGGGTTCGAAAAGGGTTAACAACTGAAAACACCAAACTGCTAGTGGCTTCACTTCTATCTTAACATGCTTTCTGTTTTCTCTTTTTTTTTCTTCGAGTATTCACACGTTTATAACTTAGTCAAGTGCATTCATAATGTTGTAACTATATCACTAACTCAATACCACCCCAGGACATTTAGCATACTGGGGACGCATGCTACAAGTTTTGACTGATTATCAGTTTTTTGACAGGTTTGTTCTCTATTTTTTTTGTTTTCTGATTTGGTAATCAGTTTAGAAGTAACTCACCAATCCAATATCTTAGCTGCCTCTCTCCTTGTTGATCTTGGCACCCTTCAAGACTCCCCGCACCAAGGTCACTGGGCACGAACTGAAGGAAATTTCCCAGGTATTAGCTTTGAAACCAGAGAAAGGCAATGACTGACTCGACAGAAAAAAGAAATCTGTTTCAGGGGCTCCACCTCCTAGTGGTGTTCCTCGTCAGGCGAAAGTTTCAGGACCTTCATTGATGGACTAGCAAGGAGTGTACATACAGCATAAGAAGGGAAAATGGAGTAAGTAGGCTTAGACTTATCGGGCATCAGAAACTGATGCATCAGGTTGCTATAAATCTATTTGGTGTTTACCTTTGGCTGATATCAACCCAGCGCGTTGTTAGTTTGTGATAACCTCCTTCTTGCAAGAACATGCAGGTAGCTGGAGGGGTTGAGGATGGAGTTCCCAGTCAGAATCCACATCGGAGGTAAAACAGAAGTGAAAGGAGAAGAAGGAGGACAATGCAACTCACAACATTACCTGGCGTGCAAAAGAAATCAGAGGGAAGGGAAGGAGTTTTCTGATCGAGCAGGTGTGTGTGCATGTCCGAAGAGGAGGGAGGGATGGTTGGGTACCACAACTAATTAAGGCAGTTAGTGATCACCCTTTACAAGGAAGTGGTGTAGGAGTTAGGAACACACAGACACTCTGATGCATCGGTACTGCCCCTCTGTTTACTTTGACAAAATTCAATACGACACCATTATCAGCAGGGAGATATTGGCAGTTTTTTTTTTTTGTTGTTTGGTTGTCAATATTCAAACTGTACGTAAGGTGTGGTACTGGCCATTAATAAATCGCTGACAAAGCAGCACCACTACAGAGTAATGCACCAGTACATGGGTATTATTTTTTTCCTCTGCCACTGTCAACGACATCAGCAGGCAGTGCGGGAGTGAGTTCCAATGGAACTTGTGAAAATCTAGCGTGCTCCAGCTCTGAGGTATGGAGGTTTGAGAAAGAATCAATCCTGACACACATGTTGGTTACTTTGAGTACTTCTGCTGAAACCAAGAGTACTTCAGTTCGTGGTGCAGATTTTTTTTAGACGCAACAAGGAACATGTGATGTTCAGTTATTATTATTTTCTTGATTCACGATGCTACAGAATAACAAGGCAATGGTGTGGGAATGATGCCCGTGTCGGCTGCTCTCTTATTTTTCTTTTGTTACTTTATTAGAATTATACTAGTTTAGTTAGGTTGGTATTGTTATTGAATTCGAACACAGCTCAATCGGTTAAGCATTCGGGGGAGGTAAGGGAGGTCTCGGGTTCGAACCTCAACGGGAGTGTCTTTGCTCCCCCCCTTTTTTAAAAATCAATACACAGGTTTATTTTTTTATATACACGTGACTATATAATATATCGTGTTGTTATTATTATTATTACTATTGTCACTCATTTACAACGTTACGGTATATGTACGACCATACATTATATCGTGTTATTATATATTTTTTTGTAACGAAGTTATGCGACGTTATTGTCACTTATTTACAGCGTTACAATAACATAACGTTACATACGTGTATTTTCGTATTCGTACATATATATATATTATATATATATATATATATATATATACTAGATTTAATTGTTCGTACGTTATTTTATGTCCGAATTATAAAACACGTTATGATTTTATGCGTTTAACGTACAGGGGTATTTCAAAAGTACTTTTAAAGTTCATAATATGCCCCTAAGTGTTAAAAAATTCACAAAATCCAAAATATTATAAAAATATTGATAACTATAAACAATATTAAAAATATTATAAAACATTATAAAAATATATTTAAAATATATATATTAAAATGTCATAAAACATTGAAAAAATTAAAAAAAAAAATTAGATTTTTTTTTTTAAAAACTTTAGCATCATAAAAAAGAATGTAGAGTTTTATACACATAATCTATACTAATTTTTCTACAAATTTAGACCAATATAGTACCATAATTTACACAAATTCATTACCATAATTTATACCAATTCATTACCATATATTTTTAAATTATTTTTTTCTACAATTTAAATTATTTATTTAACTAATATTTAAAAAATTATTATTTTTAATTTATATTCTAGTTTGCATATCACTTTATGACATAATATCATTAATTTTGAACAAAAAATTTAAATTGATAAAAAAAATTGAAAATGTATGTTACTTTTTTATGGTAATAATTGGTACTAGTTATGGTGCTTAATTTGTAGAAAAATTGGTATGAATTATGTTAAAAATTATGAGTAGTACCAATTTTTTTACCAATTAAACACCATAACTTGTACCAAGTAATTATCATAATTTGTGTCATACATTTTTTGATTATTTTGTTTTTTTATCAATTTAAATTATTTATTCGAAATAAATTATATTATGTCATAAAGTCATCTGCAAAATAGAATATAAATTAAAAAAATGAAATATTCATTTAAAAATTAAAATATTTTATTTTGAATAAATAATTTATATTGGTAGAAAAAATTTAAAAATTAATGGTTAAAATTATGATAATTAATTGGTATAAATTATGGTAATTAATTGATATAAATTGTGGTTTTATATTGGCGAAATTTGTAGAAAATTAGTATAAAATATGTGTTTAAAAATCTACATTCTTTTTCATGGTACTAAATAATTATTAAAAAAAAGCAAAATTTCATGAGATACCCCCGAGGTTTGAGCGAATTTCACGAGATACCCCCGAGGTTTCATTTTCATTATGAGATACCCCGAGGTTTCATTTTTTTACGATATACCCCTGAGGTATCATTTTCATTACGATATACCCCTAAGGTTTCAATTTTTTTACGAGATGCCCCTCTGTTCAGATTTTGATATATTATATTTTTCATATCCTAATTTTACCCTCGCATCATATGCGCCGTAATAACGTCACGGGTTTATGGTCAAATTTTTTGAAAATTTAAAATATGAACAAAATGCACATAAAAATTAAAAATCAATTATAATTTTAATTTAATTTAAAAAACATAAATAAAAGTATAAAAAATTAGAATCATAAAAAGTTTAAAATAAATAGAAATGAATAAACAACAAAAAAATCTATTTAAAAAAATTATATTGTTACATTATTTAAAAGATATTATAGTGGTGACTTAACATCGTAAATTTTTTATAGCAATTATATTAAATAAAAGAAATTATTAAATAAATTTATTAATTATAGTATGAGTTTATTAACAAATATATTATTTGTTATCAATAATCACAAGAGAAATGATCATATTTTATGGTTTTTATACTTTATTTTCTAATTTAAAATGATGATTTTTTCTATGTATTATTTGAAACTGTTGCTTTTAATATTCTTTATATTATTGTTATACATTTTTTAGATTTTTAACAAATATATAGGTAACTCCCTAACAAGTTATGTTTATTTTTCAAAATAATTTAATTTTAATTTTTTAGTCATTTCCATTTATTAAATTTTTTGTTTTTTATTTATTTAATTATATTCATTTTTTGATATTCATGTCATTTTATATGAACTTTAATTTTTTTGAGCATTTTATTTAAGTTTCAAATTCAAACAAAACTTTGACTATATATCCCGAGGTTATTAGGGGGCATATGGTGCAAGGGTAAAATGAGGAATCTGACTGAGGGGCATCTGTAATAAATTTGAAACTTCAGGGGTATATCATAATGAAAATGAAACTTCAAGGGTATATCGTAAAAAAAATGAAACCTCGGGGGTATCTTGTAATAAAAATGAAACCTCAAGGGTATCTTGTAAAATTCGCTCAAACCTCGGGGGTATATCGTGAAATTTCCCTAAAAAAATCTAAGAATTTTTTTCTTTTTTTCTATGTTTTATGATATTTAATATATATTTTTAATCAATTTTTTAAAATATTTTTATAGTTATCTATATTTTTAAAGTATTTTGATGTTTTTGTGAATTTTAGTGAATTTTTTAACACTTAGTGGCATATTGTAAACTTTAAAAGTACTTTGTTAGTTAGTAGGGGTATTTTTGTCTTTTTTTTCTTCTGGTCAATAACATGATAGTATTTCATGAACTTTTATAAAAATATAATAGCATTTTGTGCTTTCTTTTTTTTAGTGGCATTTCATTAAATTTCGCTTATTTGTGTGGTGCATTTTTAAGTTGTATAGGGTGAATCATAAATTTAAATGTTATGTATATATATATACATGTAACTAATGTAAATTTTTAAGATCTTGAATTTAAATGAACAATAATCCAAAAGTTTTTATTTTGGATTTATATTTCAAAAATTAACAATCTATACACACTGGTTAGTGGGGGTCTACAACCAAAACATGGCTCCACCACTATGTGCAGAGCAAACTGATTGCTTTCTTAACTCATCGAGAGAACAGGTTAACTTCTTACTTCCATCAGCTCATCATTTGATTCCTTTCTTATAGGCTATAGCTATAGTGAGTGCTGCCTTTATCTGGGTTCGAGCTCAGAAACTGTGACATCGCTGACAGTAAATGGGGTCGACAGGTTTGAAGATTGTTCAGCTGCAGAAGAGCTCCATGGATCCATCCTCATTTGGCAGAAATATGCAGGATCTCGAGGTAAAGGCAGCGAGATGGAGTGGCTATGCAGAATAAGGACTATTCTTTCCATTGTAGGCCTCTCCTCTGGCACAGTTTGAACACATAACAATGCAAGGTGGATGCATCTCACAACTTCGTTGGTTGCAAATGAGATTCTCAACGTCGGGTCCATCAGTTCCAAGGGTGTTCCTTCCTGCCATAGCTTCCAGGCCTACATTTAATCACGACAGAACATTAACAGACATGAGGAAATAATTTTCTATCTTCCCTTTGATATCTAAAAATTGAATGAAACCAGGTCAAGATGGAAATATGGAGCTGGAAAATGGTTAAAAAAAAAAACTTACATAGCTAACAAGATCCTCAGCATAATCAGATGAACCAAAACTAGCATTCCTCTTCCCACTTATAATCTCCAAAACGAGAACTCCCAAGCTGTACACATCTGACTTCACAGAGAACTGTCCGCGCATTGCATACTCAGGAGACATATAGCCACTGAGAACAACATCGGAATGAATATGATTGCATAATTCGAAATCTACAAGTTTCAATCAGTCTGGCAAAATGCTTTCTAGGACTTACAATGTGCCAACTATTCTGCTTGTCAGGTTGTGGGTTTCCTCATCACCAAAAATCCTTGCCATACCAAAATCTGAAATTTTTGGAACCATATCCAGATCTAGCAAAATGTTGCTTGCTTTGAGATCACGATGAATGATCGTTAGCCTGGATTCTTCATGAAGGTAGAGCATTCCCCTTGCAATTCCTAGTATGATCTTGTAACGCTGAATCCAATCCAATTCCCTTTGTCTCTCAGGATCTGCAGAATGATGCTCCAATTTGATATTCAGATGCGTAGTAAAAAGAGAAAGTATGAAATTTTTCATACGACAAATGATATCTGATCAAGAGAGGGAGGATACCGAATAGGATGTAGTCCAGGCTCTTGTTCAGCAAAAACTCATATACAAGCAGCTTCTCTTCCCCTTCCACACAAAATCCGAGCATTCTCACAAGATTTCTGTGCTGCAGCTTGGCTACCAGGACCATCTCGTTCTTAAACTCTAGAACCCCCTGCATCGAGGTCCTTGAGAGTCTCTTCACTGCTATTTCCTGTCCATCCGGTAATGTTCCCTGAGAACATGAAGGCAGGCAGTGCAGCACTTACGGCAGTTAGTCATACGCATACATTTCAATCTCACTGTTGCTATCGTGAGCTCGACAAGACAGTTTTACCTTATAAACACCACCAAATCCACCTTCTCCTAATAAAGTATCATCAGAGAAATTGTCGGTTGCAGCTTGAAGAGTAGCCAAACTATATTGCAAGGACTGCTCACTTGAGAAATTGTTACTCACTATCACATGAAAGAAGGGGAAGGCGCAAGGAGGGAAAAAAGAATTTAGTTGTTGAGGAGAACTCAGCTTTCAAATTTTAAGCTATGCAGAAGAGAATATTGAGAGTAAATGAATGTAGAGAACATTTTGTTACCACTCGCATATACAGCCTCAGAGCTCCGTTTTGTCCTTCTTCTATTCCTCCTTACAAGACACACAACGATACCCATCAGCACAGCTAAGGCTGCTGCTCCCACAACTACAGGAATGATCACAATAATGGCCTTGGGTGATGACTTTTTTTCTGCTTCATTCATGGGAGAAGAGAACCCCGTAATTTTGTCAGCTGATGTAGTTGTCAATGAAAATTAAAAACAGTGAAGAGGAAAAATAGTTGACGTGTCACCAAAAGATTTGCCCCGTGCAGACACGCAACCAACAAAAGAATGGAACTGAGAATTTTTCAGAAAGTAAAACTTCCTTTATCAGAAGTCTGTACTTGTTCAAAAAAATAGTCTCTCAAGTCAAGCGAAACCCAGAGAGGTGATTTTTGATTGATCTCAGATTTATTCCTACCAATCAAATTCACTTCCAGTACGCCCACTACTTTCTTAAGCATAAATGGACGCGATATTAATTTCCAAAACAGGGAAGTTCGTACATCAATTCGTGAGCCATTACCTAGCTTAAGGGAGTTAACTAGTAGTAATAAGCAAAGCGCAACTCTTAAAATCCATCTAATATGAAGAACACAAAGAATGTACTAGCATCCAGTGACCAAACAGATAATGCAATTAACTAGCCCAAGAAAGTTTGTAAGTACCTCCACTATTTTCCGCATCTGTTGTCCTGTTCCCAAGCCCAGCCGGTGCTGGCGCTGGTGCACCCGCCCACGACTGATTATAAAACAGATAAATTTCATACCTCAGGCTACAGCTCCGAGTAAGCACCCTCCCACCCTTCTTCCCCGCGCAACAAGTCGGCAACTCCGCAACACACCACTTTAAGCAGTTCTCACAATCCGTTCGCGACAAATCCGGCGTGCACTGACCCAGAACATAAAGCGTCTGAAAATCGTTATACCTCGCCTCCCTGGTCGCGAACTTCAACAATTCCCCACCCTTGGCAGCCTCAACAGCCACATCATTCGACGTGGATGCGAGAATCTCGTTAAATTGAGTCAAATTTCCAGTGACTTGCTTATTCCACATATAATATACAGAGCGATCGTCCACATCCCCGACGAATGATGTGTTTGAGTACCTAATCAAGCACACGTCGTACCAGATAACCGCCTGTATCCCACGTGGGCAGTTCTTGCGGAGCGTGGACGCCGCGGTGGAGACGCAAGTGGAGCAAGTGGAGTCAGAGTCGTCCCCGCGGCACATGTAGATTCCATAAACGGGCTGGGTGTTTCCTACGGTGGCGTTGCGAAAACCCAACACTGTTTTGTTGTTGGATTCGGCGAGGGTGGTGAGGAGGGAGTTGCGGTTCGCTTCGTAAGTGGACGACGAGGACAGGGTATTGTTCAGGCAGTAAGTGTGAAGATAGGTTGGGGCTGATGAGGTGGGTTGTGGTGCGGTGGATGTAAGGATGGTTATGAGGAGCAGAGGTAAAGCAAACCAAAGAGGTGAGGAGGAGAGGATTGCAGCCATGTTAGGTTACCTTACCTTACTCCAGCCCAAAGAAGTTTGGTAAACCAATTTGCACGAAGAAGTTTTTCCTCGCTGATAGTGATATACTTCGTCTCTATGTAGAATTTTCCTTCTTGACTGGAGGAGACTGACGTCGAATCGGAGTTGAATGATAACAAAACTTTGAGCTTTCTTTGACCTTCTCTTCCGTGTGGAAAAGGGCGAACCAGAACCAAACAAGAAAGACGAGTGGGTCCGTTTTCTGAGAATGAAAATTAAAAATACATTTGAAATTTCGTCAACGAAGCTGAAGGTGGCCTATGGTATACGGCCAGAATCCATTCCGACGGCTTTTATTCTCTTGTCGTAATGTGTCCGCCAATTTCGGAGCCCCACCTCTTCGTATATAACAGCAAAAACTTGATCTCCTCCCCGTGTGAAATCATATCAATATATAATGTAAAAAAAAAAAAACGATTCTCTTCACGTGCATGGCTCCATGCTGCTCACATCCGTGTCAAAACCCATGCGGTTGTATACATTTTTGTTTCATCCGTCCAGCCCCATGGCCCATGCCCAATGTGTACGAAACAGTAAGTCCAACAGAGTTGAGTCTGCATGTCTTCAATCGGCCGAAACCAAGAATGCATCGGCCCTCTCTCATCTAAAGTGTCTGCGCCACACCGAAGTATTGTCGGCTCAGTCTCACGAGATTAGCAAAAATTGGTCCGGTATATTTGATACATATAAACCTGGACCACATATAAAATTATATGGTAGGTTCTGTCAAAGTGTGGTGCAGGATTATAAATAAGTACACAAACCTGGATCACGCCCCAAATAAGGTAGTAGCTTTTGTCTCAAATTGGTCTGGGTATGTAAATTCGGACACATATCCGGACCATACCCAAAGTTCATCAAAAAGTTCTTTTTTAAGTCAGTTTGGTCTCGTCTTGACCCTTAACCTCTTCACACATGTATCTAGACCTTTTCTTCAATATTTTTACTTGTTTAAATGTAAAACCATATGTGAGGAATAATATTAAACATTTAATATAATTAAGCGCTTAAGTGAGGAAATATGTAACATTAAAGCTTAAATTAATAAACAAAAAAGCATATAAACATAGACAAATTTCTCACTTATCAAACTCCGTGGCACGACATTCTTAACCTCGCCTTTTAGAGGTCATACTGTCTCCCGACCTCAAGATAGGTAATTGTTTAAATTTTCTTATCTTTTGCTCTCCTTACTGGAGTTCAGCACCATCGTTAGTCTTTATCTCGGTCCAAATGAGTACTAATGTTGAAATACCCCGAAATTAAAAATAGTGATTAATTAGGCTAATGAAGATTTTAAAGGCTTAAATATGCCTAAATAAACATGAGGGAACAAATCTCGAAGAAAACGGATCCTTAAAACGGGTTAAAAGCACAAACAAACCTTAAAGTGCGTTTTTCGAGAAACCGGGAAAACGTGACTTTAAGCGGGTTAAATAAACTCGTAATAATTTTAGTCAACCAAATAGTCATTAATAAACATTAATGAATGTTTATAACCAATAAAAATCAATTAAACGAGAAAATTCCGGAAAACGGGTTCCGGTTAGTAAAAACTGTAAAAACCGGGAAGTTGTGGGGTGTGAGTGTAAATAAGCTAAACTAATGTGTCCCCTTTTGAGAATAAAAAAATTAAAATCAGTGTGAGGGTGTGTGTGGCCGGCTGGCTTTTTCCCCCTCTCACTCTCTTCACTCACCTAATACACTACAAGACAAATGTAATAAAGTAAAAAGCAAACCAAAACTCTCTCTCTCCTATCCTTCCTCACACACCCACCGTACTCCCTCCTCTCTCTAATTTCTCTTCTTCCCCATTGAGCTCCAGCAATGGCGATTTGTACAACCCAAAGAAACTCCATCTTCTTCTTCACTTTTGACCACTCAATCCTTGTCCAAAAATTACAAAAATCATACCGTTTGAATCCCCTTGCCAAGGAGATCATCTTCCTCTTTTCAAAAATCGAAAAGCTCCACTTTCATCTCCATGGGTATGACTGGTTTTGAAGTTTGAGACCACCACTAGAAGCTCCCCCCTCTCCTTGTTGTTGTGAGGTAAAATGAAATTCGAAAATCCATCATTTCTAGCTCTCATTTGTAAAATAAGAATTTCCAAGTTTTGAACTTCTTGTTCCTTGTTCTCCAGCCAATTTTGGCTTCATTTTTGGAGTGGGAATCTTGCTCTTGTTGCTATCCTAAACTCCGTCTACACACTTGCAAGGTAATACCTTTTCTAAACCCTAAAAACATGTCCTAAGCTCTAGGTTGATTTAAGGGTTGGTTTTGAATTGAAATGGTTGTATATTAATGGGTTGTAGCATTAGGAGTTTGAACTTCCATAACCGGTTGATCAAGAGGAGAGGAAAGGAAAAGAAGGAAGAAGGAAAGAAGGAAGAAGAAAGGAAGGAAGCTAGAAAATCAAGGTAAATTGCACTCACCTTGAGTAGTTTTTGTACACCTTGTGTAACATATTTTTAAGGCTTGGAATGAGTAATGTACATAGTTTTGAGTAGTGGTATAATGTGGAAGAAAACTAAACTGTTTTAGAGCCTTAGAAAGATATTTAAAAGCTTGTAAAAACCTTGAGAAAATGAATGATGTGTGCAGGAATTAAATGGGTGATTAGTGCTTAGTATGTGTATTGATAATGTGTGTGTTGAACAGGTTTGATAAATGGCAATGTGTGAGTAAAAATAATGTGGTGAGATTGTTAAATTTTAGAGGAGACTATGTCAAAATTTACCTAGGAAACTAGAGGACTTAAGAGCTTAAACTAGGTAGAAAAACACCTTGAAAACAGTTTAGAGAAAGAGTTAAGTAGTGGGTAGAGTTAGAGTGAAAGATAATGCATTCTAAACTTTATAAATGGCATTAGGAAAGGAAACTATGAATGGTAGAAGTGGGAATCAAAATCTGTAGCAAAACAAAACTAAGGAAGAATGAATACAAGTGCTGAAATGAAACTTAGGAAAAAATTGGGTGAATTAGTATGGAAAGGAGTAATGGGTTAGTAATGGATTTATAGATGTTTAGAAGGTTAATTAAGTGTCTAAACATGTGGGATTAAGTGTAGGAACAATGGGAAATTGATTAGACAAAGAGGGGAGTGTAACAGATTTTGAAAATGTAAAAAGTGTTGAAATTGTAGGAGGGTCCGGGACTTAAGTCCAGGACTAAGTCCCGAACCAACACATAAAAATGGCCGAGAGTTTCATGCTACAGCAGGTCCGGGACTTGGTTGATGTACAAGGACCCGGACCACATAGGAAAAACCGTTCGAGAGTTCAAGCCAGTTCTGGTCCGGGACTTGGCTTCTGTACAAGGACCCGGACCATGTAATAAATCTGTTCGAGAGTTTACACACTTCTGGTCCAGGACTTGGTGGGTGTACAAGGACCCGGAGCTCTTGAATTTTCTGTTCGAGAATTAGACCACAGGGTGGTCCGGGACTTAAGACCCGAACAAGGTCCCAGACCAACCCAAAACTTTAAAAATTAGTTTAAAAAGTGGCATTTAAGGAAAGGTAATGAATGGTAATGATAGTATAAGATAATTAGTACTTGATTAACGATGTTTAATGGTCATTAAAGGTATAAACAAGTTTGGAAAGTAATGAAGAGTAAGTAAACAATGTGAAAGTATATGAATTGTAAAGACTTAGTAATTATAAGACGGGAAACGTAAAAGATGAAACGAGTTAAGTTAATCATAGTTAATTAACTGCTCGACCGCATGTATGTGATAGGATTCGATTAGTCGAACACCGAAGGGGAGTCGGTGAGTCCAAGGTCAACGGTGAACGGTATGAATTTCTCATGTCCTGTATGCTACCTTGGTTACTCTGATTTGTGTGTTTGTGTGCTAACTGATCACCTAAATAAGATAAAAACGCACGAATCGGATTTATTGCACCTACTTGTGCTTATATTATATTGTGCCTTGTTGGATGTTTATCTTAACTCTCAGTTTGTATAATTCATGAAATGAATGAATGAGAATGAAGTGTGTGTGTGTGCTTGATGTGCATTGTTTTGACCGAATGATATGGTAGTGGACTTCTAACTAATTCTTAACCAGCTAACATTTCTAACATTAAGAAATTGGTAAATTTGAATGAGTAGAAGCCTGATGTAGTTTCGACCACGCGTGAGGAGGAGGAGACACAAGAGGTTGGATCCAAATCTTGGCCTTAATCTTTTCCATGGTCCAAACCCCTTAAATGGGTAGCAACCTGGATTAGTGAGCCACCCTAAAGGTCGGTGGTGGGACGGTGTAGTCCCTGCCCGGAGGTCACACTGACTTAACATGAGTATAAGTAGGTAAGTAAGAAGTAAGTAAGTAATGTATGAAGTAAGTAAGTAAGTAAGTAAGTAATGTATGAGTAAGATTGTGTAAGTCGTATGGTATCGAGTAAAAGAGTAAAGAACATCTGATTAACCCGGATGAGTAACTGGCTAACAAAGAACGGAGTATGAATTTATGATTTGTACTGCTATACTGTTTGGCTTGTGTATTGCCTTTCGGTTGTACGTATTGTATCTTGTAAGTATGTGCCTTGTATGAATGTATTATTGTATGTATTCGCATGTATGCATGTATAAAACAAACTCCATATATATTCGACCAATTAGTCGGCGTACCCTCGCTAGCACGCGGTGTATGCGAAGTTTATGCGCAACTTTTGCTGAGCCCCTTGAGGCCCTGTTTTTAATTTTACAGGTGCTCGTGAAGGGTGCAGATTGTGATGAGATCAAGACTGATTTCCTTTTGTGTAGTTAGCGGATTATGAATGGTGTACCGGGTTGTACACGGCTGAATGCCTTTTTGAATAGCCGGTGTACCATGGGGTACACCCCTTTGGATATTGTGGGATTATGAATTTGTAGAGATGAGTAGTTTGTTAAACTCATGATTTTTGAAAACTTGGAAGAAGGGATGCAATTCATTATGCTTTTGGATACTCAGTAATCTGTAGTTGTAAGTAAATGATGTAAGCGTATTTGGGAAGTATTTATGAAAGCTTGGTATTCTCTTATTATCAGACCGTAACTGTATGTAGAGTAAGTCTTGCTAGCCGTATGGGCGGTTAGCGGCGTTGTATCACCCGCCGTAGTAATTGTATTTCCGCTGCGAGTAGTGAGGTAACCGTGATGATTAGACAGTAAGTAGAGGATTAGCGGTAGGGGTGTTACAAATGTGTCTTTCATTTTCACAAGAACCCATAACACCTTTTGTTGTGTGTTGTTTTGGGCATAACATCAGCCCACATCGCTAAGTGGTCTTGTCTTATCTGTCATTCTCCTAAAGGTTTGGGATTGCGGTGCTATGTTAAGCACTCGTGTTTGATCCCTTGTCCTTGTTCATTCCTTAATAGCGGTGAGTGTTATTAATTTCCTAAATGTGGTCATGTTTGTCCTAAGGATTCGGCACTTCTCACCGGTAATGTTTTGTATTTATTGTCAGTGCAGGATTCTAGGTGTTAGGCTTACAAGCCTTGTTTTGATATTTGTTGATGTTTCGATCTGGTCTAGTTCTTTATTGACTGGCACGTTCCTTGTAATTCACCACGATCAGACCAGTTGGGTCTTTCCAAGGTCTCATATCCCTCCAATCTTATGGGTCTTGTGACCCTCTTCTGGAATGAGTTGTAGTCCTTATTCCTTTGGATCATGGACATATTCGAAATCTTGGTATCCAATTTAACCATGGGATTCTACTCTCCCGTCTATATAGTCTTCCAGAATTGGTTAATCGTAGTAGCACTTGATGTGGCAAGTGCGCAATGCAAGCTGGATTATCAGCACGACGTATGTCGGCTGTGGCACATTCCTTTCATCTTTATGTATATAGTAGTCTTGTTGAATCTTCCATTTCCCCTTTGGGTCTTAGGTAGTTGGATTATTCAGGCCGCTTTCTTGTTGTCCTAGGCACGACATGCCGTTATTAGGGTGTTGCTCTACTTGAGAAGACTCTTATTCTCCTTGATATCGTGTTGTAGTAGCCTTGGTGAGTTTTACTTCGCAGGTTCTGGTAGTTGTTGCATCATGCAGGCCAGGTCTTCCTGAACCTTTGGAGTCATATAGGCTGGAAGTTGTCCACTCCTAGGAGAGACTTTTAGGTGATCATTACTTCGGCATTTATTGTCCCACTGTCATACACCCTCGGGCGAGTGCCTTGGACTCCTTTCTCCTTCCCTTTTCTACAGGTGCACTTGTTAGTGCTTTCCTCTTGTTAACCGGACAGAGTTACATTGATTGTCTAGTAAGTCAACCCAATTGTCCTATGGAATTTATCCCTCTCTAAGCAGGACTCACTGTTACTTGCTACCACGTACATGCAACATCCTTTAGATAGCATGCTGCCATCAGGATCTTCTAGTCCTAGGTAATCTACCATATTACACGTTCTTTTCTTATCTTGATGACATAGCATCTTACAGCAGCCACATCGGGTCTTCTCGAATAGAAGGAAACTTTTCATCTCCTTGTGCTTTTCATTTAGTTGTCTCCTTAGGCAGTACTTGAGGCACGGGCTGTGGTGGGTAGGCTACTACTGTTACTCCCCTGGAATAAATTCCCAATGAGTGGGAACGTCCTCCACCGTCTTTAGTGCTATTTTGAACTGTAGGAATTTCATCGCCCCTCTGGCATGCCTCGTCCTCCATCAATACCTCTTTCTCTACCCCTTCCCGACTTTAGTTAGTAGGGTAGGTTAGATCACAGCTCCGTAATATACCGCATTCACAGTTATCCAGTGTTCAAGCTTCCTTTCCAGGCTACTACTTGCATGTATTCTCCACCCTTAGGACCTTCCTAGGTCATGAACCTCACAATTGATTTCTCACACCCCAAAATCCTATGCTCACGGTATTCTCCTACTATCTCTTAGTCATCAGAATGGTACTCTGCTCTGATACCCTTTTGTAATACCCCTACTTCATATTCTTGTCTTAACCACGTACTTAGCATAACTGAATTAAACCGAAACAGATCAATGTAGCGGAATAGAGTTGCATAACAACTAACACGGGTGTTACCGCCGTAACTCACCTATGTGAGTAACAAGGCTTCCAAATACAATACAATAAAACATTGTGACAATTGAGGGATCATTTAATCCATATTACAACACTTATACAAATTTCGTGCGCTGTCTAAGCCATGCTAACATGTTCCCCTAAATACAATCTGAAATAACCCGAAATACAGTCAGTAAGGGTAGTATACCGCTCACTAACCAATCCCGCACTCCAACGCTGTCTTCAATTATGTATCTGTAATATGTTGAGCATAAAAAACTAAGCACAACCGCTGAGTATGTCATCATGCAACCATCATTCGCCCTCAGACCGCTTGAGTTATTTGGTTGAGTTAACATGCGGTTCCATTTTCATGCATTCCATTTTCATATATATATATAAATAACAATAAACATAACGTGCTATTCCAATAAATTACTCAACATGTAAATCACCCAATCCCCATGCATCTCATTCACATAATCAATCTAACAAACAGCTCGATATAAACGTACAAGAGTTAATTTAATGTTTCTCGTTGTTTGGCCTTCAAGGCCTTAGTTCATTTTCTTTGCTCTTACGAAAGTATTTGTTATTTTTTATTAAGATTCAGCAGATTGCTTACCACTTACTTGTGTATCATTTAACTCTTACCACTTAACAAGTCCTCATATTAGAAAACGACTTGCTCTCAACAATGTGCTCATTATTATAATATGTATTACCTCGGCCCACATGCCCTTACACCAAGAGTAGTGTATTCGACCAATGAACTTTTCAAGTCTTGGAATTTCACAATTTCCAATTATAATTTTTTGTTAACTGGGCCATATGCCCTCACCAATGGTAGTGCCTCCGACCAAGGATCACTTTGATCCACTAGAATTTAATATTGAGTGGATCTGTTTCAGTCATCATCTCTTTTGTGATCACAATGCGCAACCAGGTTATCCTGGATACTGAATTTCACTGGCTCGGATTTTTAATTCTCAAGCCGAGTATGGATATAGGTGATCCATCCGCACCATATTTATAAATTATTAATAGTATGGATATAGGTGATTCATCCGTACCGTATTTATAGATATAGTATGGATATAGGTGGTCCATCCGCATCGTAACCAATATTTCACCATGTAATTAAGTTTTCTTTATCTAATGCCTAAGATTTAATCTTAGGATTATACTGAATAACTTCTCAATTATGTACATGCCTTTTAGGTTTTAATGTATTTGCTAGAATTTATCTAAGATATTCTCATGTTCGAATATACTTGCCTTTTAGATGAGGGTATTATCGTTACTCTACCTAAGATATCTCTTAGGTTAACTTAGGATAATATAATTCATATCGTTATCCTTTCATTCGTGAGTTTTTATTATCACTACTTATACCTTAATTCAAGATATACATTCCGTATTTGCCTTAGTTCGAGTAATGATCACGAACAATTAATAATGCAAGATATCTCGAGAAAGAATTCATTAGGCACCACAAAGCATATTAAACATGCATCAATCATGTCATCTTATCAGTCAATTCACATATATCCAAACCCAAGGTAATCCACGAGAACAATCGGATCAGACAACAACATACCGTACACTGACGTATGAGACACTAGCTTGGAATCATGCGCATGTCCTCTATTTCACTTAGCTCTGGTATATGACACTAAGTATTAATTTATGGTAATTCGCTAAACCATCCCAGTTTCTTTTATAACTACTAATCCCTTGTAATTAACCCCGGTATTTGCCACTCGTTATTGTTCGGGTTTTATTTAACGTATACAAGTTCAGGATTAGTTATTTAACCCTCTAATTATATTAGTGACTAACAACGTTGTATTTTTGTACAAGTTTAGGATTAAGCCTTCACTTCATTTATTTCTTTTGATCATAGGGATATATTTATGTATATATACACACTCATATAGATTATATTACTATATGGTGTTAATGTAATTGACCTTAGATGTTAATGGCCTTAAGCCATTAAATTCTCATCTAGTTTAGTGAGTTGGTCAACTTGACCCTCTTGGTCAACTTAGTTTACTCGGTCAATGTAGTCAATCCATTAGTTTGGTCAACATGGTCGAGGTCAACATTGTTATATATATTTCATGAGCTTTAGTTCATTCTTGGTTTAATAACCTTTTAATTAATCTAAACTCCTAACCATATATGTAATGGTTATATAACTTCCCATATTACGTTAATGACTTAGGTTTAATTCCTAATCATCCTCTTTCATAATTAGACTCCAATACCTTAGTGTATAACTCCTAATTTAATTTATACTCCACATAAACTCCTTAAATTATAAAAGTTCTCCAACTTTAACAATATTTTTATTCCAATCAGCCTTAAACATTTACATTAAGTTCCTTCACTTAATGTTAGCACTTTATAATCATCAATCATATACCAATCTTCACTCTTGATTTATATAATTCCCACCTTAGTATATGATTCCACAACATCCCAAGTAATTCATATTAATTCATATGAATTATATAATTCCTTAATTGCACCAACTTTCATACACTAACGTAAAGACCTTATGCTTAATGTTATATAATATGATTCTTATCCTTATACCAAAATTACTCCCAATTCTCGCCTATACCCCATAATTATCCCATATTACACTTTTCCCACCAAATATTTTCCAATCTTACAATCCCATCCCAAATTCACATATCTTATCATTCTAACTTCTCACTTAATTATATTCAAAGTTTCAACCCAAATTCTTTATAATAGCCGAACAGACCCCCACTGACATATTATGCTTTTCACCCTAATCTTTCTCATATTTACGAATTGACCCCACAACTTTCCAATCTTTACAAATTCTTCATAACTCCTTTTTTGATTCAATTTTCAACCTTTTCTCTCTCTTACTTGGTAAACAACCTAGTCACATCTAGGTTTGACCGTATTAAACTGCATACACCTAATTTTCCCCAAATTTATAGTTTGGGCTCACAAGTTTTTCCAAGGTTTACAATTTACTCCCTAACTTTATTGAAACTTACTCCCTCCGTCCCTATATGACCTTCTCATTTAATATTTGGACATGTTGTTTGACTTCAGTATGCAACATGTAAGATAACATAATTTTATAAATCTAATTTTTGCAGTGAAATCCTTATATGAAAACTATATGTTGTAAAAATTTGTTTTATAAAATTAACTTATCTTATATGTTTAATATTGATACGAAAAAAACGTGCCAAAAAGCAAGCATGAAGGTCGATAAGGGACGGAGGTAGTACATTTTTCATTCATAATCTAAACCAACTCCAACTTTCAGCTATATCAATGTTTACCACTCCAAATGTAGTCTATTTACAATTCCCCAAATATTCTTTTAGTCATATGATTGCTAAATCATCCAATTAACTCCTAACCACCTTTAAGTCAACTTTTCTTTCTAACCCTTATCTAAACACTTCATAAATTTGTAGGTATTCCCCCCTAGCCCCAACTTTTTGAGGTGTTTTAAATCATCCAAATAGCCCTTTATCACCATATTTTAACACCTAACACAATACCAACATAACCTATGATTTTAAAAGTATTAAATCCACCAAAATGTTCATAAAACTAGCAATAACCTTTGGCTATCATACAATCCTTAACATAGACTTATAATACTCCAATATTTCAATAATAACTTGTCCATTTTTGGACATAACAACATACACACTGTCCAAAGTTAGTTCTTTACCCAAAACCACTTAAACTTAGCAAAATGACACTTTAAACCCATGAATCATTTATAAACAATGCTATATAAGTTAGTATAGGTTTAGGTTCATTATTAGTCCAAGCTGAGTTTAGGCTCTCCAAATTTCGACCCTACATTATAATGAAGAATAAATGAGATCTTTGTATAGATCTAAGGGTTATAAGAAGGTTTTAAGCTCTATAAATATGATCTAAAGCTTACCCTTTGCTTAGTGTTGTTTCTAAATTTTCACCTTTTCTTCTTTAATTTCGACCAACACACATCAGATTGGTTAGGCTTCATTTTCAGCCATGTTTAGATGAGTAAGAAGAATCAAATTTAGGGTCTTAAGACACCCAAAGATGATCATAGGATATACTAAGAGTTAAAAGCATAAAATGAGCATTAAGGAGGAAGATTACCCTTGTAACTTCCAAGATTGAGTTCTTGGCTTCAAATTTTGGCCAAGACTGTGGAAGAAGGTAAATAGTTAGATATTTGTAGATATAAAGGTAAGGAGGAAGAAAAAGCACTTAGAACTTGTTTTCAAGACTTACATTTGTGGTAAAAGTACTTCTTTGACTTAAGCTTATTTCCTTTGTAACTTTGGCCAGAAAATGGAGGTTGATAAATCTTGAGTTTGAAATGAAAATAGGTGAAGAAAATGAGCTAGAATGAAGGAATTTTCGGACCTCCATGAATTAAGGAAAGAATTTGTAGCTTAAAGCATATTTCTCACCATAAGGTGAATTAGAACTAGCTAGGCTTCACCATGGCTTTCTCCATTGATGTTTGGCTTCCAAATGTGTAGATTTAATGGCTAACCATGAGAAAAAGAGTTGGTGTTGCTCTTGCTTTGTAGATGAAGAAACGAAGAAGATTCAAGAGGAAAATCAAGTGTTTAGGAGGAGTATTGTTTTAGCACCTTAATGTTCTTCCATGGCAGCAAATAAATGAAGAAAAATGCGAGAGAGAAGATGAAGATACTTACTTCAGTTTGGGAGGAGAAAGAGAGTGTAAGGGAGTTGGTAGCTTAAGTTACCAAGGTAGGAAAAGCAAGTTTGACTTTTATGGCTTAAAGCACTTTCCCTCCTTATGAAGAAAAATGGGGTTTGATGACTTGATTTCCCCTTAAAATTCTGGCCAAGAAGAGATATTTTGGTCATTTTGTGGTTAATCATATTATAAGGTGCCTTATAACATTATAAACTTATATGTTGTACATTAGGACTTATTTCATGTGTTAGATTCTAACCAATTTGATTACCTTGTCCTAAGGTATATTTATTTGTGTTATTGAGTGATCCGTATACTTTACTATTCATTGTGACTAGATAAAGTATGTTCTTTTATTCACTCATGATATGTGTGCTCTTAGTTCATGTAATGACATGGTACATGTTACACCAACTTTCTTAGTTGATTTCTCCTTATAATTATTCCCTCTTTTGTCCAATATTTTATGTAAAGTTTAATAATCTTTTTGAACTATGTATATTTATTTATATAAATATGTTCGTAGTTTCATTTTTCCTTAATCCATTAGGGCTCATTATCCTTCCTAATTCAATGATTAATTTCTTAATCATATGTATAAACCTTAGGGGTATTTCAGGCTCTTCTCTAGTTTGACGTCCCAAGGTACAACAATAATGGGTAATGGGTTTGTTTAGGACAGCTGTTGGGGTGCTATTGGATTGAGAAACTATCTATTGATTGGTTTTTTAGAAGTCATCAGGTGCTGGTTTTGATGTTTTATGCAACGTTGGCTTTTGATTAAAAAATAGAAACTATTATTGGGCTTGGTATTGAAAATTAAAAACTATCTATTAGTAATGATTTTACAAGCGGTTAACTATTGATTTTGGATATTTAGTGGAAGCCTATCGATGGGCTTGGCTTGAAACCTGATCTCACAAACAATCCAGATTTATATGGACTCAATTTGATTGGTTCAATGGATTTTTTATAAATGATTAGTTAAGTTGGTTGATTGATAACGATTAATACTTTGGGAAGCTAAAAAGTTTTTCATTCATAATTTTTTTATTATATTTAAATATTTCCACGTTTTCCAATATAGTAGCACTAATAATTACGGGGAACTAAAAAGTCACGTGATGTATGGTATACGAGTGTAGGAGTCATTAGTGTTTCAATATACTTATATGAGTATTTGATATAGTACTGATTTGGTATTTGAGGTGTGTATGTTTTAGGAAACTAAAAGGTTACTTTTGTCATAATTTTTTTATTATATTTAAATATGTTCACATTTTCCAATATAAAGAGGTAATAATTGTGGGTAGCTTAACAGTCACGTGATATATGGTATATGAGTGTAGGAGACGTTAGTGCTTCAATATACTTATGCGAGTACTTGATATAATACTGATATGGTATTTGAAGTGTGTTTGTTTTAAGAAACTAAAAAGTTACTTTTGTCATTATTTTTTCATCATATTTAAATATTTTTACGTTTTCCAATGTAGCAGAAGTAATAAATACGGGGAGTTTAATAGTCACGTGATATCTGGTATATGATTGAAGGAGACGTTAGTGCTTCAATGTACTGTTATGAGTACTTACTATATCAATTAAGTATTTCAGGTGTATGTTTTGGGAAACTTAAAATCTAATTTTCTTACATTTTACAATATAGCGGAAGTAATACTTTTATTTCTTCATATTTGAAGATACAAAGCAATTTTAAGTTTTTAATTGCGTATTTTTGTAGTATTACAGTTTGTATACCAAGTCAGTACAAACTCATATACTTACCCAACTAATGCTTAAATAACAACGGGTAAATAAGTAAATAAATAATGAATTCAAATACCAACAAGTTCTCTATATAAATTAGATCACAACTGAACTGTATACTCGGCTACAAACACTTTATATAATAAGGAAATACCAGTCAACTTTATATTCAAATACCAACTCAACTACTATTGAAATGCCAATTTTGAAAGCTATTTCTTACAAACAATAAAATTTCTCTATATGAATTAGATTATTACCGAACTATATATCATACCTACTACACACTTTATATACATATATTTAGTAATTTTTTATTAAATTTATTTATGATTCATCCGGAGTTAGGGGTTTTACGTATACTTCCATGACAAGACATAACTCGGTTCATCAGATCGTTAACATTTTAAATATAGATAACATAATCCTGGTTAAAAAATAACTTTCACTCACATACGATCCAGTTGTTCCATCATATACCACATTTTACAGAAAAATAATGATGTTGGCATTCACATACATTCCAGTTGTTCCATCATATAGCACTACAACGATCTGCTGATATCAAACTACATAACATCGTAAAGTTATACATGACATGTCTAACACCCCCTTGAACATTTTTTATTACTTTCTTTGCATTCTTTTTAGATAACATTAGTTCATTTCTCCAATAATCAACAAGTCTATTCCCGTCGTATAGTATGACATTAGCACATAACTACATCTTAAATTTAGACAACACGGTCATGGATCGTTAGTAATGGGCTGAACCAGTCTTTTCCAAAGCATCTTTCATAAGAAGCCGCATAGTTCACTCTTCAATCTCTGGATCAAGTCAATGAGGTGGGCAAGCGAACCTTTACAAGTTGACATAAATGGTTTTTGGTCATTTTCTTGAGACATCTGTTACACAAAAAATTGTTGATTAAAATTACAAAAATAATTAGTAACATTCATAAACTAAAAATATAAACATCCGTCTACTTTACATTTAAACATTATTTATATCGATTCGTATACTTAATAGCTAAACAACTGAACACCTCATTTCTTCAAATTTGAATACTAACTTTAGTATACTCTATATCTGAAAAGTCAAATACTTTATTTATATTGATTCATACACTTAGTATTAAAATAGTGGATTACTTCATTTTTTATAGATTTGCATACTTAGCATCTAAACATTCAAATACTTATTTCTAAAGATTTGTATACTCATTATCTAAACACTCGTATACTTAATTGATACAAAATAAGTCAAATACTTACTTATTACAAAACAGCCAAATACTTTATAAACATTCATATAATAGTTGTAGTATACTCTATATATAAACAATTGAATACTTTATTTATATCGCTTTGTATACTTAGCTGGTAAACAGTCAAATACTTTATATCTACAGATTTGTGTACTAACTTTAGTATACTCTGTATCTAAACAGTCGAATATTTTATTTATATTGATTCGTATACTTAGTATCTAAACAATCGAATACATTATTTATATTGATTTGTATACTTAGTGAGCTTGTTTGGGGAACAACTTCTAGCAGCCGCAACTTGTCAATTTTTAAAATCAGCAGACTTCCATTAAACACCCAAGACCAGCAGCTGATGGCTTATGCAAAATCATCAGTAAACAGCTTCTCAGTTTCCTACAGCAGGACCTAACAACAACCTCTACTTTTTAAAACCACCAACAGGCGTTCCACTAAACACCAAAACCGGCAGCTAACAGCTTTTGCAAAACCTTTCGCAGACAACTTCTCAATTTCCAACAGCAGCCCCAATAGTTGTCCCCAAAGTAACCTACATATAAACACTCGAATACTTTAGTACACCCTGTATCTAAACAGTCAAATATCTTATTTTATAGATTTGCATATTTGGTATCTAAACAGTCGAATACTCTATTTCTATAGATTTCTAAGGGCTGCCCATGGTAGGTTAACCGCCTTATTCAGTTAACCGCTTTCAGTTAACCGGGTCTTCGGTTTTCTAAAATCCAATTCCATTACCAATCCATTTAGATCGGTTAACCATATTCGGTTAACCGTTTAATTCGGTTTTCTAAAATCCGATTCCATTATTATTCTGTTTGGACCGGTTAACCTTAAGTTCGGTTCGGTTTTATCGGTTAACCTTGTAGCCGTGTATTTTTTTATTGACGAGAACCATACCATTAATATTATAGTATAACATTGATCATTCACCTAAATCATGAGTGACAAATCTAACACATGTGTCAAAAAATATAATATTGTGCATATTCCCTCAATAGTTACATTAATTATTATATAAGGTGAACATTAATATTTGAAGATTTTATTGTTTATATAATCGGTTAACCGAGCTGTTAACCGTTCTAGAAAATTCAATACCGTTATCGAAACCGAAACTAGTCAATTTACATGGTTCGGTTAACCATACTGCAAGAACCGACACTGTTAACCTAAAAACAGGTATGATCCACTTCGGTGTCGGTCGGATACCACGGTTTCGGAATTTTTTTGCACAACCCTAATTTCTATACTTACTTGTGAGAATACATGTATTCCTATGTCTGTTATCTTTGTAATGGGTCTGTTCCTATATCTGTTATCTTTGTAATGGGTCTGATATCTTTGTAATGGGCTGGGCTATATGTAATGTTAGACTAGCCCACACATATATGTTGTTACCGTTGTGAATGTGCAGTATATATTATACTGCAACCTACACTGATATGATACTTACTTTCTATTGAATAAACTACGATGATTACATTCTTTAATCTCACATGGTATCAAGAGCTTTATGAGATTAGGAATGTACCTCATCCCATTACCGCTTAATCAAGAAAGTACTATACCACCAAAATATCTTCTCTCCGTTCTTTCTTTTCCGGTCATCTTCTTCATTCTCCTCCCTTCGAATTCTTCTCCGCTGCGAAACAAATAAAATCACAGATCGATCAGTCATGGTTGACGAAAAAGAATCACCACAAATCGAAGAGGAAGAGCAACACACCCACAAAGGGAAAACACCAGAAACGAAGAAGAAGGAGAAAGACAAATATCCAGAATTGTATGTTCACCCGTCGGATAGCCCTAGCATCTTGCTTGGGCACAAATTCACTGGCAAAGCTTTCGGAACATGGAAGCGTGCCTTCTTGGTCGGGCTCTCAACAAAACGGAAGATAGGATTTGTTACGGGAGAAACGAAAAGGAGCAACTACGAAGGGGATCAACAATCAGACTGGGATAAGGCTAATGGAATGGTATTAGCCTGGCTATTCACTGCCCTGGACGAATCCACCAAAGAAAGCGTCATCTACTACTCGACGGCGGCTGAAGTATGGGCACACTTATGCAAGAGATTCGAAGATCCAGCGGGAACCAGACTCTATGCCCTAAGATTGGAATCTCAAAAGATAGAGCAGGGGAATGACTCCGTCAAGGACTACTATACCCGATGGGTGAAGATATGGAACGAACAAAGAGAAATTCTCAACATTGCTCCATGTACTTGCGGATCTGCAGTACAACTACAATGACAGCAAGAAAATGAAAAAGTCTTTGACTTTCTTATGAGTTTAAATAGCTCATACAAATCCCTAAGAAGCAATATTCTGATGCAAAGCCCTCTTCCAACAATTGATAACGTCTATGCAATGACACTCCAAGAAGAGAATCACAGGCAAGCTCAGAAAAACAAGAAGGCAGATGGGTCTGAAAGCTTGTCGTTTGCTAGCACCTGCAACAGTCAGGGACAGACCAGTCGAGGTCCTCAAGAATACAAAACTAGGGTTAAGAAGATCAAAAGTCAGAAAGGAAAATGCACACATTGCAAGAAAACGGGTCACACTTATGAAGAATGTTACTGGGTCAAAGGAAATTTTCCAAGCTACTGGAAGAATCCTCCAAACCAGAACAGAAAATCCCTAAGTGCGTCGGTGCCAGAAAATATAGATGAAAATGAAACAGATGAATCACCTGTCCCGGGATTCAACAAAGAGCAACTATCAGCACTAGAAGAATACTTCAAAGGAGGCAAAGCATCTGTTCCAGGAGTTTCTCAGAAGCAATTGGCATCATTAAGTGCCTATTTTGATCGCAAATCCTCCCTGAAATCAGATGATACAACTGGTTTTTATAACCAGTTTGCAGGTACGGTTCTTTCCTCCTCCAAAGATAATATGAAAACCGAGTTTGTAAATTCTTGGGTTATAGATACGGGAGCAACTGATCATATTTGTGGCAATTTAAATATGTTCTTGGATGAAGATTTTAGTGCCTGTAATTGCTCTGTTCGTATGCCTGATGGACATGCTGGGTCCATCAAAGGTGTTGGTACTGTGAAATTATCTGAAAACTTGCTTCTTCATAATGTTCTATACGTGCCTGTTTTCAAATTTCACTTACTATCTGTTAGAAAGTTCTTACTTCAACTAAATACCCAGATGATAATTTATGCACATAAATGTACTCTGCAGGACCATAGAAACGAGATAATTGTTGATATGGCGTTTGAAAGGAATGGTCTATATGTCCTAGATGAAAAAGCTTTGGCTTTCTTTGTTCAACAGATAGCTATTGTCAATTCCATGAAAACAGGATTAAATAGGAATACTCTAGACAAATGTAATCCTGCTGTTTCTGGTTGTGATTTGGATAAAAACATGAATAAAAATGCTGTTGTTTCTTCTGTTATTGATGATGTTGTTCTTTGGCATATGAGATTGGGTCATGCTCCCCTAGAAAAGATTTGTCATTTGCAGTTGATTAAAAGGAAAAATATCCCAAAACACTTTGTTTGTGACTCTTGTGAGAGAGCTAAAAACCACAGATTACCTTTTACACGTTCTGTCACCACTAGTAATCAACCTCTAGAATTATTACATATTGATATGTGTGGTCCTTTCAGACAAATAACACATGATCAATCCAAATATTTCTTGAGTATAGTGGATGACAAGAGTAGAGCTTTATGGGTAAAACTTTTACAACACAAATCTGATGCGTTTTCTGTTTTGAAATGTTTTATATCATATGCCGAAAGGCAATTTGACAAAAAGATTAAAACCATCAGATCTGATAATGCTTTAGAACTTGGCAGTTCTAATGAGGGTAAAGAGTTTTTCAAAAGTCTAGGAATAAACCACCAAACCACATGCCCCCATACTCCTCAACAAAACGGAATTGTTGAGAGGAAACATCGATACCTAATGGAAACAGCTAGATCTCTTTATTTTCAGTCAAATGTCCCATTAGAATATTGGGGGGAATGTGTTCTCACAGCTACATCCATCATAAACAAGTTACCCAGTTCTTTTTTAAAAGGAAAAACCCCTCATGAAATTCTTCACAATGAACAACCCGACTACACTCAATTAAAACCCTTTGGTTGTCTTGCATATGCCCTCATACTAGGACAGCAGCTAGGAAAGTTTGGATCAAAATCAGTAGCTTGCGTCCATTTGGGTCTAGCTGATAGGCAAAAGGGTTTCAAACTCCTTCGTCTTCAAGATAACAAACTGATAGTTTCTCGACATGTGAAATTTCATGAAACTGTTTTCCCTTTTAAACAAACTGTTTCTAACTATGATACAATTCTCCACTCTGTTGAACAACACATTACACCCAACCCCATTTACATATCTGAAGATGATGAATCTTCTGATACGTACACTGAAGCACCACAAGAAACACAACTCTCAGATCAAATCCCACAAACCAGAACAGAAACTGACATTTCTCAATCCATTCAAAGCCCAACAGCTGATCAGACTGTCCCTCGCGGATCTGAAAGGTCTAGGCACCCACCAGCATACCTTTCTGATTACTACACCAATTCCACACAAAGTGACTATGATCCTTTCACTGCTGTTTTCACACACAGAATCACCAATCCTGTCAATCAAAACCCAGAGAATTTTCTATCCTTAAATTCCCTCACTGAAATCACCCCCTCTCTCTCTCTCACCACTTCTGCTATTCAAAACAGAACTGTCATAGAACAGACCCTTGACATCACAGAACCTAGAACCTTTGCAGAAGCTGTAAAAGATAAGAAATGGGAAGAAGCCATACAAAATGAATTGAAGGCTCTCATCAAAAACAATACTTGGGAGCTAACCAAACTTCCCAAACACAAAAAGGCTATAGGATGTAAATGGGTTTTTAAAACCAAACTCAGAGCTGATGGAACTATAGAAAGACCCAAACTCAGAGCTGATGGAACTATAGAAAGACACAAAGCAAGGCTTGTAGCAAAAGGGTACAGCCAGAAGTTTGGTTTAGATTACACAGAAACCTTTTCCCCTGTAGTTAGAATGTCCACAATCAGAACTCTGCTGGCTGTTGCTGTAAAAAGAGGGTGGATAATGGACCAGTTAGACGTTAATAATGCCTTTATACACGGACATCTGCATGAGGAAATCTACATGCAGATTCCTCAAGGTTTGGAAATAGATGAAACTGTTAATACCTGCAGATTAAGGAAATCTCTCTATGGCTTGAAACAAGCCTCACGGCAGTGGTTTGCACGCCTTAGTGATTTCCTAGAACAGATTGGCTACCACAAATCTGAAAATGATAGCTCTCTGTTTCAGAAAACAAACAAACATAGAGTCACTTTCCTTGCTATCTATGTGGATGATGTTTTAATTTGTGGTGATGACACACAAGAAATAACAGTTTTGAAACAGCATCTGGACAAGGAATTCAAGATTAAGGATCTCGGAAAGCTCCATTTTTTCCTAGGAATGGAGTTCCTACACCATGAAACAGGTCTTATCATATCTCAGCGTAAGTTCTGCATAGACATGCTAACAGAATACAATATTTCTTGCAAGTATTCTCATGTTTCCCCATTACAGATCAACACTAAACTGAAGCCAGATGATGGAACTGCTCTCACCAATCCGACACCATACAGAAGCCTAATAGGGAAGTTGAACTATCTAACTCATACAAGGCCTGATATCAATTTTACCACTCAATTACTAAGCCAGTTCTTGCAGGAACCAAAAGACACACACATGGCACCAACCAATACCAGTCAAATGTGACAACAAGTCCGCAGTTTTCATTGCTAAGAACCCAGTTCAACACCAAAGGACCAAGCACATCGAGATAGACATTCATTATGTTCGCCAGAAGATACAAGAGGGACTGATTTCTGTTCAACACATCTCCAACAGCAAGCAACTAGCAGACTTCTTAACCAAACCGCTCCCTGGAAAGACTTACACAGCGCTATTAAAAGACATAGGACTTTATCTCTTGCAAGATCAGCCTAGGGAACCTAGTGGATCTTGAAGGGGGGTGTGAGAATACATGTATTCCTATGTCTGTTATCTTTGTAATGGGTCTGTTCCTATATCTGTTATCTTTGTAATGGGTCTGATATCTTTGTAATGGGCTGGGCTATATGTAATGTTAGACTAGCCCACACATATATGTTGTTACCGTTGTGAATGTGCAGTATATATTATACTGCAACCTACACTGATATGATACTTACTTTCTATTGAATAAACTACGATGATTACATTCTTTAATCTCACATTACTATCTAAACAATCGAATACTGATCTATTTCTATATATTTGTATACTTAGTATCTATACAGTCGAATACTTAATTTATACAAAAACAGTAGAATACTTTATACAAAAGCAGACGAATACTTTTTTAATGGATTTGTATACTTTGTATCAAAAAAGTCGCATACTTTATTTATATATATATTCGTATACTTAGTATATATACAATCAAGTACTTTATTTTTGTAAATGTGTATTATTAATATCTAAACAGTCTAACACTTAATTTATACAAAAACAGTCGAATACTTAACTTAAAAAAGTTGAATACTTTATAAAAAACATGTTAAGTTTAGTACCATAACAAACTTACCGTTGTCTTTCTCTTCTATTTGGTTTTAGCAATGTGCTGAACGAATGTTCCTTCTATCTTCTCAACTACAAAATATACAATAAAGGCACACATGTTTTTGTTGGTGAAGAAACTGAAAATAGTTACCAGTAAGCAAAGAGAATGAATGAGTAGAGCGAAATCAAAGAGAAAGAAGAAAGACTTGAAAGAGCACGGAAAGAATGGTAAGAGACCAAAATCAGACAAAATTAAAAACAAAACTTGAGAGAAAGTGTAGAGAGAATGAATGAAAAAGCAAGATTAGACACGATGAGAGAGAGCTTGCTAAATGAAGATGAAAGACTTGGCTAGAGACTTGGTTGTTTGAAGTCAGTGATCAGATTTTGAAAGCGGTGGTTTCCCTTTCTATGACGTCGACGATTAGTGCAAGCGGTGGTTTCTCTTCTACGGTGTCCACAAATTTAGAAAGAACTCGGTAAATGAAGCATGAAAGGAGGTGGTTTCTATAAAACTATGACGTTCAAAGTTCACATAGAGTTTTGGTAGATTAAAATGAAAGGTAAATGAGTGGGTAACTAGCAACCCAATTTATTTGACCGAAATTAACGAATTTAAAAAGTCACTTGCAATAATTATAGCTAGGATTGACGTAAAGTTAATTGGTAGGTCTAATAATTAATAAATAATATTTATCATTTAAAAATAAAAATACATATAAAAAAGTAACTGAATAATTTGTAAGCACTAGATTATTTCTAATCTAATGGTGGTATCAGGGACATAAATTGTCGAGCTGTCTACCCATACTTCCTTTCGATAGATTGTAAAACCAAAACGGTACTCTCCACTGGAAGCTCCATCACGATTCACTTTTTCTGAAAATAAAAGTGACAAGTGGTAGCTTGTGATTGGAGTAAACTAACCCACATGTATACTTGGCAAAGTGGTATTAGTTAACCACAGAAAGATTAAAGCAAACGCAGGATATGCTGTGTTCACTCGCTGCCTCCGAACGGCCCCTATAAACGCCACCAATATGGAATGAGTACTCTGTTTCTCTTATACATCGTGGCTTTGCTCCGTTTCTCTGCTTTTGGTAGATTAATCTCTTTTTGAAAAAAAATGAAACAGGTGTCATTTTTCTATTTGAGCTACAATTGACCAAAGCATATATACTTTACTAGGATTGGTTAACCATAGGGGGATTTATCTCAACGCAGCAAAGCTGCGTTTGAATATCAGTATCGAACGGGTAAATTCTTTACTCTTTACTGCGGACAGAGTTAATTGAACTCCAACCCTCTAACAACAACATCTAATCAGCCTGCCATAAACCATTCTGCCGACAAACCTCTTAATACGAATTGTCTCTCTGTCGTTACTTTACAAGCAGGTTTGTCAAGCGCTGCACTGATTATTTACACTCAAAAAACACAAGCTTGTCCCGCACTGTCATAAATTCATTCACTACAAAATTGTATCGACTCAAATCCCCCGCCGTAGAACACGATTGCACAGGATTATGTAGAAGACAAAGTCACACACACGCATTAACAGTTTAATACAGACTCGATGCGCAAACTTCAATTTCATGTCGAAGTGCTCCTCTGCGCCTGTTTCATTTCCCGCAGCGTTCAATGACTTATTCTTCTCATATGCGGAATGGACAGAGCCATAATTTAACATCTAGGGGGTCAAATGTTAAATATTGGAGTACATAAGCTCGAGTTTGAGTATTTAATGTCAATGTTAAATATTTAAAAGATAATATACATATTAATTATTTAAAGTATGATTTAAAAGGATATATTTTTATAAATAATTTAAAACCTAACTTAGTAGTAATTTATATATAAGGTACTACATTTACTAGAATTCGTTAGCTTGACTTTAATTTTAAAATAAGATAACACACATTATATTTCAGGAACAAACTTGAGTACAAATTATAGTTATAAAAATACAAATATACATATAAGACACTTAATCCATCAATTAATGTTTTCAATCTATTTTGTTATTTACACTTATAACACCGGACAAATTAAAATGAACTAATTGTAATTAAAAAGAATAAGCATAATAGTAATATCTTTGAAAAGTTTAATAAATCAAACTAAATTTATAACAAAATAGACTATATTATATAAAACATTATTAAAAAAAGTGATATCATTAGCACTTAGAAGTCTAGACCCCCTCAGCTTGCACAATGGTTTTCACGACTCCATATGTAACAGTCTAGTCATTATGCTTATGAGGTACATGGAGTTACAAAAAATTTTATATTAATTTTAAATGGTTGTAATTTTTAATATATAAGTCCGAAACGAAAAAAAATTATATCACCGTTCAACTAAATTCAAGCTCTTTAAAACAAGACCATTCATTGATATATTTTGACAACTTTGAAAGAAAACTTATTTTTATATGTCTATGATGTTATATCAAAATGATAATATAATTCAGTAATTTTGATATTATGATTTATTAAAATTGATATTATTGTTCATTAACTAATAAATGGTGACTTAGACAAGAAACTTCAGAACCGATAAAATATTATTATTGTATGATGTATTTCAAACCTCATATGGTGAATCATGTATTTTTAATATTCCCTCCGTCCTGAATTGACCGTCTTGTTTGCTTTATGACACGTTTTTTTACTTCAATATTAAGCATATAAGATAAAATAATTTCATAAAACTGAATTTTGTAATCTGTAGTTTATCATGTAAGGAATCATTTACAAAATTAAAATTTTTAAAATTATTTTATCTTATAGATTAAATATAATAGTCAAACGACATGTCCAAATAGTGAACAAGACGGTCAATTTAGGACGGAGGGAGTACATACCAAATATTGTTTTGTGTTGTATTATTGTTTAATTTTTTATATGTTTACGATGATACACTAAAATGATGATATGATTCATTAAAATTGATATTATGATTCATTAACTAATAAGTGATAAATTAAATAACAAACTTTGGAAACGATAAAAAATCATTATTGTTTTGTAGTATATTATTATTGTTGTATAATGTATTTTAAACCTTATATGGTGAATCATAAATACATATAACTAATGTACATTTTTAAATTTGTCAAAATATATTCATGATTAATCTTATTTTGAATAATTTGAATTTAGATAAACAATCGTGTAAATATTTTAATCAGTTACAAGCATTTAAAGTTTGTATATATTTTACTCCTCTCATTTGCAACATAAACGGTCTATGTCATGCTCAGTGGATTGAACTGCCACTATGTACAAACCACACCGTGGTTAGTGTGGGCAGCCTGCACGCTCCACTGTCTGCAGCCAAAGCATGGCTCCACCACTGTGTGCAGAGCAAACTGATTGCTTTCTTAACCCATCGTGAGAACTGGTTAACTTCTTACTTCCATCAGCTCATCATTTGATTCCTTTCTTATAGGCTATAGCCATAGTGAGTGCCGCCTTTATCTGGGTTCGAGCTCAGAAACAGTGACATCGTTGGCAGTAAATGGGGTCGACTGGTTTGAAGATTGTTCAGCTGCAGAAGAGCTCCATGGATCCATCTTCATATGGCAGAAAAATGCAGGATCTCGAGGTAATGGCAGCGAGATGGAGTGGCTATTCAGAATAAGGACTATTCTTTCCATTGTAGGCCTCTCCTCTGGCACAGTTTGAACACATAGCAATGCAAGGTGGAAGCATCTCACAACTTCGTTGGTTGCAAATGAGGTTCTCAACGTCGGGTCCATCAGTTCCAAGGGTGTTCCTTCCTGCCATAGCTTCCAGGCCTACATTCAATTAAGACAGAAACATTAACAGACATAAGGAAATAGCTTTCTACCTTCCCTTTCATATCTAAAAATTGAATGAAACCAGGTCAAGATGGAAATATGGAGCTGGAAAATGTTAAAAAAAAAAACTTACATAGCTCACAAGATCCTCAACATTATCAGATGAACCAAAATTAGCATTCCTCTTCCCACTTATAATCTCCAAAACAAGAACTCCGAAGCTGTACACATCTGACTTCACAGAGAACTGTCCGCGCATTGCATACTCAGGAGACATATAGCCGCTGAGAACAACATTGTAATGAATATGATTGAATAATTCAAAGTCTACAAGTTTCAATCAGTCTGGCAAATGATTTATTGGACTTACTATGTGCCAACTATTCTGCTTGTCAGTTCGTGGGTTTCCTCATCACCAAAAATCCTTGCCATACCAAAATCTGAAATTTTTGGAACCATATCCAGATCTAGCAAAATGTTGCTTGCTTTGAGATCACGATGAATGATCGTTAGCCTGGATTCTTCATGAAGGTAGAGCATTCCCCTTGCAATTCCTAGTATGATCTTGTAACGCTGAATCCAATCCAATTCCCTTTGTCTCTCAGGATCTGCAGAATGATGCTCCAATTTGATATTCAGATGCGTAGTAAAAAGAGAAAGTATGAAATTTTTCATACGACAAATGTTATCTGATCAAGAGAGGGAGGATACCGAATAGAAAGTAGTCCAGGCTCTTGTTCAGCAAAAACTCATATACAAGCAGCTTCTCTTCACCTTCCACACAAAATCCGAGCATCCTCACAAGATTTCTGTGCTGTAGCTTGGCTACCAGGACCATCTCGTTCTTAAACTCTTGAACCCCTTGCATCGAGGTCCTTGAGAGTCTCTTCACTGCTATTTCCTGTCCATCCGGTAATGTTCCCTGAGTACATGAAGGCAGGCAGTGCAGCACTTACGGCAGTTAGTCATCCGCATACATTTCAATCACACAGTTGCTAATCGTGAGCTCGCCAAGACAGTTTTACCTTATAAACACCACCAAATCCACCTTCTCCTAATAAATTATCATCAGAGAAATTGTCGGTCGCAGCTTGAAGAGTAGCCAAACTATATTGCAAGGACTCCTCACTTGTGAAATTGTTACTCACTATCACATAAAAAGAAGGGAAAGGCGCCAGGAGGGAAAAAAGGATTTAGTTGTTGAGGAGAACTCAGCTTTCAAATTTTAAGCTATGCAGAAGAGAATATTGAGACTAAATGAATGTAGAGAACATTTCGTTACCACTCGCATATACAGCCTCGGAGCTCCGTTTTGTCCTTCTTCTATTCCTCCTTACAATACACACAACGATACCCATCAGCACAGCTAAGGCTGCTGCTCCCACAACTACAGAATGAGAAACACACACAACGGCCTTGGGTGATGACTTTTTGTCTGCTTCATTCATGGGAGAAGAGAAAGTCGCCAATGTTAGCAAACAAAAGAATGTAAATGAGAATTTTTCAGAAAGTAAAACTTCCTTTATCAGAAGTCTCTCAAGTATACCAGCTCAAGCGAAACCCAGAGAAGTGATTTTTGATTCGTCTCACATTTATTCCAATTAAATCAAATTCACTTCCATTATGCCCCTTACTTTCTTAAGCATAAATAGACGCGATATTCATTTCCAAGACAGGGAAGTTCGTACATAAATTCGTGAGCCATTACCTAGCTGCAGCCAGTTAATTAGTAATAAGCAAAGCGCAACTCTTAGAATCCATCTAAATATGAAGAACACAAAGAATGTGCTAGCATCCAGTGGTACCAAACAAATAATGCAATTAACTACCCCAAGAAAGTTTTTAAGTACCTCCACTAATTTCTGCATCTGTTGTCCTGTTCCCAAGCCCAGCCGGTGCTGGCGCTGGTGCACCCTGATTATAAAACAGATAAGTTTCATACCTCAGGTTACAGCTCGGAGTAATCACCCTCCCACCCTGCTTCCCCGCGCAACAAGTCGGGAACTGCCCAACACACTTCTTTAAGCAGTTCTCACATTCCGTTCGCGACAAATCCGGCGTGCACTGACCCAGAACATAAAGCGTCAGAAAATCGTTATACCTCGCCTCCCTGGTCGCGAACTTCAACAATTCCCCACCCTTGGCAGCCTCAACAGCCACATCATTCGACGTGGATGCGAGAATCTCGTTAAATTGAGTCAAGTTTCCAGTAATGTTCTGGGTATTCGACATATAAAGTGTAAAGCCATCGTCCACATCCCCGAGGAACGATGTGTTTGAATACCTAATCAAGCACTCGTCGTACCAGTTAACGGCCTGTGTCCCACGTGGGCAGTTCTTGGGGAACGTGGACGCCGCGGTGGAGACGCAAGTGGAGCAAGTGGAGTCAGAGTCGTCCCCGCGGCACATGTAGATTCCATGAACGGGCTGGGTGTTTCCTACGGTGGCGTTGCGAAAAC